>JAJLXP010000074.1:0-69031 GCA_030674255.1 Hansenula queroliae | reverse complement strand
ACCAAGCTGATTTCATCATTTCCAACTCTTCACTATCTGAATACGGTGTTATGGGTTTCGAATATGGTTACTCTTTGACCTCTCCAGATGCCTTTGTCCAATGGGAAGCCCAATTTGGTGATTTTGCCAACACTGCCCAAGTTATCATTGATCAATTTATCGCTGCTGGTGAATCCAAATGGAAACAAAGATCCGGTTTGGTTTTAACTTTGCCACATGGTTATGATGGTCAAGGTCCAGAACATTCATCTGGTAGATTGGAAAGATACTTGCAATTGACCAATGAAGATCCAAGATTCTTCCCATCTGAAGATAAATTGAACCGTCAACATCAAGACTGTAACTTCCAAGTTGCTTACCCAACTACTCCAGCCAACTTGTTCCACTTGTACAGAAGACAAATGCATCGTCAATTTAGAAAACCATTGACCATCTTCGTTTCTAAACAATTGTTGCGTCATCCATTAGCCAGATCTCCATTAAGTGACTTCACCGGTGAATCTCATTTCCAATGGATCATTGAAGAACCAGTTGAAAACAAGGCTGAAATCAAACGTGTTGTCTTGATGTCTGGTCAAGTCTTTACTGCATTAACCAAGAAGCGTGAAACCCTAGGTGACAAATCCACTGCCTTCATCAGAGTTGAACAATTACATCCATTCCCATTCGCTCAATTGCGTGACAGTTTGAACTCATTCCCTAACGCTGAAGATTTGGTCTGGTGTCAAGAAGAACCATTGAACATGGGTGCTTGGTCTTATGTTCAACCAAGATTGCAAACCGTTTTGAAAGAAACTGACCACTGTGATAAGACCTTCCGCTACGCTGGTAGAGATCCATCTGCCTCTGTTGCCGCTGGTACTAAGAGTATGCACACTGCTGAAGAAAATGCCTTCTTGGAGGAAGTCTTTGGTGCTTAGATTTTTGATTTATTTTGTACCTGAATTGAAGTCTACTGGGACTTGATATCTCTGTCTATTTGGTTTTCTTTCCTTCATTGAAGCCCTTATTTATAGAGTTCCGCCGACAGTAAGAGTTCGGATTTTTTTTACTGCCCTGTAAATACTGCCCTGTAAAAACAGGTCAGTAAAAAAATAACCCTTTAGCTAGATAGCCGCTTATATCCGTCGGTAAGGGCAGCACATAGAGCGAGCTTAGTACAACGAACTACAGAAGTCGTGGCCGTACCAATAATAGCCCAGTAAATTTTAGTATGGACAGTAAAGACTGACATTTTTTTTACAGGGCAGTAAATTTACCGCCCAGCAAAAAATCAAGTCAGTAAGTCAGTAAATGTTACTGTCAGCGGAACTCTACTTATTTATATATAAAGTTGAAAGATCTGTTTCATATATTAATCTGTTGATCATTTGTAGATGAGGTCAATCCGAATATGCATGGTATAAATCGATCAGCTCTTTGGCGTATACATTACAGTTTTAAGAGTTAAATAGCGATCAGCTCGAATATGTATTAAAAAGTTTATAAATTACTTAATTTTAGTCAATTATTTGCTGCATATTACTAGAATCATCGGCGCAATAGATGTTCAGCTTGTTCATATCTTTACCACCACCACTTTCATCTCCTTCAGCTCAAATAATGGGGACATAGACCCCTTCATCCATGAGGTAAAAGTCTGTGTCTTGCTCGGCACGCCTTCTGAGGAATTCAATTTTTGATTCGGTTTCAAATCTGTTCATCCCACTTGTGTAATCATTGATGAGGTCTTGGAGTTCAAAAAACACAAAAGACCAAACTTCAGCACGGACAAATTGGAGCCCTAAGATTGTAACCTCTCTTTCTTCTTGAACCAGTAGTAGTGATTCGACAAAACCCGAATAGCGTAGGTAAGTTTCTTCAAATTGAGAAAGTTAGTATCTTATATGATCTATCATATGTACGAAACTAGACGTGGTATCAGTACTTGTTTGAAGATCGACTAATGCTTTTAATGTTCTCCATGCACTCCGGCTCATTGAATACGTTGATGTGTGTGCCTTTCACAGTCGTTGTTTTGTTGTGGTCAATTAAGCGCCCATGTCAAGTATAGACACATCAGAGTTGACTTTGTGATCGATTGTTTATATTAAGCGCCGAGTTGAAAATGGCGGGGGCCAATGACGTACTATCAAGCCAATCTATGTACATAAACCCCTTCAAAATGGCCAACGAGGGATTTGTGACGGCGCTTAGATGGGCAGGGTCAGCTCAAGCCAATATAAATTAGATAATATAAAGTATAGATCTGGCTCAATATTCGGTGCTTTACGTATAGTCGTTTGCACTAGTAGCGAAGATTTATACATGATCTACAGCTATGTAATTATGAGATTTTAATTGAACATGGGCATTTGTATGGGTTTAATTTAAAATTGGAGATCTATATAAGGTAAACTATACGAATTAGACTACATATGATCTTGCTGTGTGTATGTTTCCTTCAAGTTGTATATATGACCTGACCAGAGCTAAATAGTGTATATCGATTTGGCTCCAATTGCTCAATAGAACTATGTATGAACACTCATCTTCTATTTAGGTGGCTTGTTGATCAAGGTGATTGTAGGTTCAAACGTTGTTAAAACATCACGCTCGTCCATATGGGGTTCACTATTCTTTGCACCAGTAAACATCAAAGAACAGTGGATATTGTCACAATTCCCATTGATCCCACTTAAGGACAAAATACTGTCGTGTAGAAGACTCTCGATATCATGTTTCGTCCTAAACTCTCTGTTATCGATATCGATAGCCATACTATGACTGACAGCCGTCTCAGCTCCATAATGGACTCTTTTGAAGAAACTCTGTACCTCATCTGGGTCTCCAAACAAGCTCCATCTCTTCCTCATATCTTCAGTCCATCTTGACACTGGGTTTATGGCTGCAACTTCGTCCATATTCTGTATAGCACTCATCCTCTCACGCAAGTTTCCAATGTAGATTGAGTCAAACAATACAGATACAAGGGCCAACTCCTTGAAGTATACTGACTCTGGGAACTTCTTACTTACAACTGCTTTTGCACGGTCTTTCAGCTCCAAAACATTCATCTTAGCCATCGAAATTACGATTCGAGCAAAACTCGTACCATTCCAACGCCATCTATAATCTGTCAGGAAATCATCATTGAATGGTCTAACGTACATCGTACCTGGTTGGTCACATTCTGAAACCATACATCCATTTTGATCTTTAGCGAGCTTGATAGCCTTTCCAGTAAGCCCTTGATCATTAACTAGATCCGAATAATGACTCAATGTAGGTACGTCGACGTTCAATCTTTTGATAAATTGTCTCATTATTGATGAAGGATTGTTGATGATGTGTTCAAGAATGTGTATAACCTTCTTATGGTTTGATATCACAGTTGTTTCTAATGGGTCATACTTCCTCACTGTTGATACACTCAACACCTCAAAATCATACTTCTGACTTTCCATATGACGTTCAAAGATTGAATACCCTTTCAATGTGTCGTTTGGTAACGAATTGTCTGGACCATATGTTAGAAATCTTGCATCGTTTAGCCTCATCTTCTCTGTGGAACTGACCACCAAGAGTAAGTTCAAATTTCTGTAGATCATTGGAGCATAATGTTGAAGGCATTTCTTGTTGATTTGTAGTAGAACTGATGGATCAATCTCAGCAAAGTCGAATATCTTGAATATCAACTTATCAGGAATACCTTTCTGGACCAGATCGATATTTGACTCATCTACCACCTCTGTAGATATTGTTCTTGTCCCAACCGGTCTACCAGTATTTGGCAAAAGACTTGAAACGATATACAATCCAGACTTTCGCAAGGGATACCAAATAGACCTCTTGAAAGACCATACTTGACGTGTTGTAAACCTCACCAGCCACTCCAAAGACTTTGTTAGCAAACCGTTACCAAACAATCTTCCTATAAGCGTGTAATAGTGTCCATGGTCTTCAGGAAAGTGATATAGATACAAATTGAGTTGGCCTCCAAATCTGCTCTCTTCATAGGCAGTGATTCCACCGAGAGAGTTATCGATTATCTGCAAGACTGTATGCAAGACTGTATGTAGCATGATGATACTTTGTAAACTTTCGTAACTAGCTGTTTTTTCCAACTGTGCAAGAGTGTAATAGTCTGTTTAGTTTATAGTGAAAGTACAACTTCTTAAGGAAAAGTCCACGTATTTATACCCCAAAAAATTGGTGAAATGAGAGAATTATGTATGTTCAAAATCTTCTCATCGCTGATCATGATTACAGTTTCGGGATTCGGGAATTAAAGAAAGTCAATCACCGAAATTTTCGCGAAAAGAAAAAAAGACAATGGAATTAATTATTCATCTCATCACTCCTGATCATCTAGAGTATACATATAAATACCTCATAACCGAGAGCATTCAACAATGTCCACCACTCGTCAAAAGACCGCTTTAGTCACCGGTGCCTCATCCGGTATCGGTTTCCAAGTCTCCAAAGAACTAGCCCAAAAGGGGTACAAAGTGTATGCAGCTGCTAGACGTTTAGAACCTATGGAACCATTAAAACAATATGGGGATGTTGAACCAATTGCATTGGACGTTGCATCACTTGAAAGTGTTTTGGAATTGAAGAAATACTTCTTGGAGAATCTTATTGAGGGGCAGTTGGATGTCTTGTACAACAATGCTGGACAAAGTTGTACATTCCCTGGTATTGATGTTTCTGATGAACGAGTTGAGCAATGTTTCCAAGTCAATGTATTCGGTGCCATTAGACTCACGAGAGAATTGGTCCAAATGGTCATTAAGGCCAAGGGGACCATCTTGTTCACAGGTTCATTGGCTGGTGTTGCGCCATTCCCATTTGGTTCGGTTTACAGTGCCAGTAAAGCTGCTATCCATCAATATGCGCGTGTTTTACATTTGGAGATGAAGGCCTTCGATGTTAGAGTGATCAATGTGATAACTGGTGGTGTTCATACGAATATTGCCGATACCAGGGCATTACCTGAAGATTCATTATACAATTTCCCTGAGGGGGTTGAAGTGTTTCAAAATAGACAACAAATGGCAAGAAAGCATTTACCAATGGGTGCTGATGTTTATGCTCAAAAAGTTGTCAAAGTTATTGTGAGTCATAGTGATCCTATTGACCTTTACGAAGGTAGTAAGTCATGGTTGGTTCCATTTTTCGTTAAATGGTTCCCTGGTTGGTTTGTTGAATATGTGTTTGCTCACAAGTTTGGGCTGAATCCGTTATTTGCCGCTTTGAGAAAAAGATATGGTGGTGATGATGTTAATCTACATTTGGATTGAAAGGACTCCGTGTGATTGTGCTTGAGTTTGACTGATTTTGTTTTACGAATTTGGTGTCTGTTTGTAATTTATCTGTACTATGCAATACGCATATATGTAAGTAATTATGGCCACTTCTACAAATGTACAACAGGCTTGTCTAAAAGTTGTTCCATACATTTCGCTACAATTGAATTAAAATTAACGCTAAGTAATATGCGGACAAAAAGGGTCCACTCTCTGACTATTGGTCGTGTAATCGCTAGCTCATAGTAATTTAATGATCTGTCACACTTGATCATGCGCAGATATTCGATACCAAGGCGTAGTTGAAACGAAAGCAGTATCAAATGACCTCCAAGACTTCAATAGTTCTTTGGTTACGCAACTCTGAGTTACAAGCAGGTGACCATGAGCAAGTGAACTCCTTTCCTTTCTAGTCGAGGTACTTGATAGTCGAGATCTCTTTCTTTTTCGAGATCATATGTCTATGCAATTCTTTTAGTATGTGCGTTTCAGACAGGAAGCAGCATCAAAGACAGGATCAATTGAAAAGTATTTCATTAATCATGGACAAGGCGACTAATGACTCAAAGCATCATGATTGGACAGATCACAGCTGACCATATCCGTACATAAGCATGTAATCTCAGCACAGAATGACGCTAACTACGAGGTCATCACAGCTAGCAGGTTTCGCATTGGTTTGATTTGGGGTTCACTTTTTGCACACCAATCCGCACATTCATGCCGCCAACTGCTCAACGGTGTTCCTCAACCAACAGCTGACCAATCACAGAGAGCAACGTCATACAGAACCGTGCACGTAAGTTCAACGGTCTCTGTCGTGAATAAGCAACTTAAAGTCCAGTGGCCTAACTGGCTGTTATCTCGTAGTCAGCTGTTCAACAGTTAGAGCCAGCTCAAATTTACGTGCTAAAAAATACTGCTTACGTAATCTCGGCTGTGAGATTTAAAAGTGTTTACATTTCCCAGGTTTCGCTGTTTTTTGTTTATTTTCATTTCAAGTCCAACAACTCTTGCAAAAGAAGTATCTACTCCAACTACCTACGCTCCTTTAACAAAGTACTCGGGATATTTCCACACAGCGCCACTTGTTGATCGTTCTCCAATTTCTCTCAAAGTTCTCCGGTTATTAATCACGAAGTTAATATCCAGTCATTCCTTACTGAAAGAAAGCAAGAAAACCAAAAGACTCAAAGCTCTATACTGAAAAACTTGTTGATTAGTGTTGAAAGTGAGTATTACTGACACTGTTATAGATCCTAGCTTATGCACCTTGAAATGATTTGAAATGGATTGATTATTGAAGCCACGAAAGCTCAGAGAAGATACCACTTTAGCATTATTATTCTGTCAGCTTTTAGAGTTTACAACGTCGCGGGATCTCAAAAGCTTTATTTACAAAGATCTCACCAACCAACTGATACCCAACTGATACCCACTACGACCTACTATATGATCCATGGATTCCATCATCAACACTTTGCAATTTCAACCGTTGTCTGTGAACTGTCTTGTTTGCCACTCCTTTCAGACCTCTTCAGATCAGATCACATCAAAACACAGGAATGTCCAGTGTCCAGCACAGTCAGTTGCCGAATGCGGTAATCACCAGTGAAACGCCCTCGGAACTCACAGCTAAAAGGGCGGAAAATGTCTTGGAATTTTGTGAGCGCGACCTGCAAATCTGTTGACCCTCGGAATTCAGTTTTTCTAAAGGGACATTTTTTTTTTTTATACTGGGCGCGTTTCACTGTATAGATCTGGAATCTTTTGGGAGGAAACGACAAGAGTCGAGACACGTACAAACATTGCAGGGCTGATGTGTGAAAGGATCAAGATATTATAGAAAAAAAGAGGTGATTGTACCTACATTATGTTCTTCTTCTCATTCTTTCTTTTCTACTCATTCAATTGAACTACCAATTTTGTTGTTTTATGAATATTCATTCCATTCATTCATTAATACCCAAAGACTAAGAGATACCAATTGGTATATCACTTCAATTGCAATCACATATCATTTTCAAATCATTTCAAAGGACATTCTGATCTAAAATCGATCGTGCACATATATTAACATATCATATCATAGAATAATGAAGTTCTCAACATCAACCATTGCAGCTTTTGCTGCCATTATGGGTACTGCCTATGCAGCTCCACATGCTCATCCACAAGGTGAACACCTTGTCAAACGTGATGAAGACTGTTCCACCACTGCTCATCACCATCACCAACACAAGCGTGCTGTTGCCATTGAGTATGTTTACCAAACCATTGTTGTCAATGCTCAAGGTGAAACTGTCACTCCAGCCACCACTGAAGATGCTACTTCCACCACTGAAGCTGCTACTTCTTCCACCACTCAAGAAGCTACCACCACTTCTGCTACCCAAACTACTTTAGAACCATCAAGTTCCATTGTCAACAAGGCTGCTAAGGCTTCATCAAGCTCTTCTGCCGCTGCTACTACTACTACTTCTACTTCTTCAACTCAAGAAGCCACTACCACCACTTCTTCATCCACCAAGGCTGCCTCTTCTTCAGCCACTTCTACTCAATCTTCATCAAAGGCTAAGCAAACTGTTGCCAGCTCCATCTATGGTGATTTGGCCAACTATGTCAACCCAACCGTTGAGTTTGAAGATGATACCATTGACTGTACCGATTTCGATTCATTAGTTGGTCAAGGTGTCATCAAATTAGATTGGTTATCATTTGGTGGTTACTCTGGTATTTACCACCCAGGTGACACTTCCACCGGTGGGTCCTGTACCGAAGGTGCTTACTGTTCTTATGCCTGTCAACCAGGTATGTCCAAGACCCAATGGCCATCTGAACAACCAAGCAATGGTGTTTCCGTTGGTGGGTTGGTTTGTAAGAATGGTAAATTGAGAAGATCAAACACCAACACCAAATACTTGTGTGAATGGGGTGTTGATGCCGCTTACGTGAAGAACACTTTGTCTCAAGATGTTGCCATCTGTCGTACCGATTACCCAGGTACTGAAAACATGGTTATCCCAACCTATGTTAAAGCTGGTAACAAGTTGCCATTGACCACTGTCAACCAAGCTACTTACTACCAATGGGGAGGTACCGGTACTTCTGCTCAATACTATGTCAATGATGCTGGTGTCTCATTAACAGAAGGTTGTGTCTGGGGTACTGAAAGTGGTACTGTCGGTAACTGGGCTCCATTGAACTTTGGTGCCGGTTACGCTGGTGGTATTTCATACATTTCTTTGATTCCAAACCCAAACAACTTGAAGGCTGCTAACTTCAATGTCAAGATTGAAGCTGCTGACAGTTCATCATCCATCTCCGGTTCTTGTTACTATGAAAATGGTAAATACAATGGTGATGGTTCTGATGGTTGTACTGTTGGTGTTACTAAAGGTACTGCCAACTTTGTCTTGTACAACTAGACATTTCCCAATCAAGCTTTTCTTGACCCTTTGAAACTATTAGTTTATATGTCACTCTTAGACTGTTATTTTTATTCTCTTTTATATAAGACAAGACTCTTTGGTTGTACCATTAAGTCCATCCTACTTTTTTTTATCTATACCTCTTTTCATGTACTTTTTATATGTATTTCTAAGATAAGTCTACTGATTATCAGCAACTTGTAGGCCCAGTCTACTGCTATTTAGAACCCATATAATTGTAGTCTCAGCTCAGCTTGTTGATAATTTTGAGGCCTGTAAGTTTCACATTCTAAAATTAGTGCGGGAAAAAATAAAACGTAGACCAGAATTTTAAGCCTTGAAATCGTCAACAAAACCACCATTTCAGGCCCTTAAAAGACACTCTGATAACCATCCAAATTGCTGAGCTAGCAGACGAGCACACGCTGACCACCCGCCGCTGAACAGGCCCTCGCTGCTCTCCCTCCCACCAATTCTTTACCAATTTCCCAACCGCCGTTTCCACAGGCTCAAATCTCACCAATCTGTCAAATATACCATATACCGGATCTTTCACCTACCCTTTTGCCTTCATCACCAGTTACTTGCTACAGCGCTTAGCCTGAAAAGTCGATCACTGGTCAATTTGCTCATAGATCTTGCCCCATAGCTCATTTCTCAGCAAAGCGCCGTGTGCAAATAGAGATTCTCAGGTACCATTCCGTTCGCAGCGGTTGGATCTCATCTACACAGTTTGCTCCATACAGTTTAAGGCTTTACGTGGGAAAAAAAATAAAAGCAGAAGACGAATATAAAGCATTTACAGCCTTGTTTTGAGAAAGATCTTTGTTGATATCAGGCATTCCCTTTGATCTCTTCCTAGTCCTCGACTCTGGCATTGTCGTTCCTGTGTGTGTTTATTTGTTTTTCAAAAAGATAAGTGTCACATTTCATACCTATCGCAAGGATCGACCATCATCTTCATATTCGTTAATGAGCCAACAAAAGGATCAGCCGTCTTCTAGACTGCGGTCGAGCCCAAGAAACAAGTCTAATGAAGACTCGACACCTCCGCCTTCCTCCACAAAGTCTTCTAACGATGTTGAAACGGAACACCCTTCTTCATCCGGAACGATAGATACAAATATATCGGAGCATGAGAATGCAAAGAAAACTACTGGAATCAGCAGTATAAAGAAGTTCTGGAAGTCACACAAGAGACACAAATCATTAGACAACTCTGCCTCTCTGTTTAATCCCAAACCATTTGATTTGAAAAAAGATGAGCATGAAGATAGTACAAGTGAACATTCCAGAGATACATCAAGATCCAGATCTCCTTTGAAAAGTACAATAATGGAGGAAGTAGAAGAAGAGGAAAGTCCAAATGAGCAAATGGAATCAATCAAAGACATAGAGAAGGATAAAACCGATTCTGAGGTACCGAAAAGGTCCAGTAAATCGATAAGTGAAGAGTATGTGCAAAAACATCTGGGCATATCCGTTAATGACTGGGCCTACTCTGAAGACTTGCTATTATCAACAATCTCATTACAAACTGCTAAAGAAAAGAGTAAAAGAGAAGCTTTAAGAGTTACATCTCTTCAGAACTCTATTGATCTTTTGAAAATGTCTTTAGAATCTGGAATTCCACCGCATTTGATACCCAATCTTTTCCAGCTCACAGAACAATCTAAAGAAGAGCGTGAGAAGAATGTACACGGGAAGTTAGATTCCACTGAACAGTCAGCTACTAAATCGGCTAAACAAGGCTCCACATCTAAAACTACTTCATCAACATCTGTATTCAAAGTCAACATTCCTCAACAAACACAATTCCAGTTTCATCATTGGCAAAAACCAGGCCAATCAACCAATACAACACAGCAACAAACATCAGAAACTGAGAAGAAGAGGAAATTATCTACAGAGGATCAACAACAACAACCTCAACCATCTGTTTCAAAACCTCAAACACCAAACAAGGCTAGCACACATACACATAGAAGAAACCAATCTGAAGCTAATGTTTCCCAATTGAGAACGCTTTATGAATCACAAATATCACAACATCAACAGCAACAACAGCAACAAGCCCAATTGAACTCTCGTACATTGGGCTCTCCATACTATCCAGCTCGTGAATCAAGACCACTATATTACCAGTTCCCACCACCACCTTCTCAACAACAACATCAACAGCCACCACCACAGGGCTATCCCCCACCTCCTCAACAAGTCCATGTCACCACTCAGATGCCACCCCATGGATCACAACAGTATGCATACCCTGTCCAATACGTCCAAGCAGGACCACCTCCACCATTTGTATTCCCTCCAAGACCGCCACATTCTGTACACGGGACACCTCAAAGGAATGAAGTACCTATGCACCAAGTCCAGTATGCCCAACCACAACATCCACAACAACAAGGACCTCCGCCACCTGTGCAACAACAACAACAACATGGTAGAGGATCTATGAGTCTCACTGGATCACCGGTGGCTTCTAAAAACTCACAAAACATGGAGAAGACCACTAGTGGGAAATCAAACGTTAATTTCTTGATCTCCACTCCAAACAATCCACCAAGCCGCTGAGAAATAAGCATACTATCGTTACGATACAATATGTGTTCAATTTTCAAAGCAATTTATTATTAACCATAAGCACTATTGAATGATGCATATATACATATACCAATCAAATATTTGTATAAAAAGAGAGGAAGTTAGCTATATATAGATGACGTGATTAATGTATGTATATACCACCATAAAACATTGCAATTATATTTAATTTACAATAATGTGAGTGAGAAATGTAGATCGAAGAGAGATGAAACGAAACAAGATTAACGAAACAGGAGCTTATAATGAGTGTGGGATGTGTTGGATTTGTCTATTGAGAAGCACATTGGACACCTGGACCAGCACCACCTTCATCATCTGAATCATCATCATGGACGTATTGTCTTCTTCTTTGTTCATGTTTGGATTCATTGTATTCAGCCAAGGTGACTTCTTCAACAACGGCATCTTTTGGCATGGATTCTTTTCTTCTTGGTGGTAAGATAGTTTCCAATTTCTTCAAGTTTTCTTCAGAGGTGAAGTTATCAGTTGGGAATTTAATAGAGAATTTAACAAACAAGTTACCATACCCACCCAATTTGTAAATTGGCATACCCTTCTCCTCGATGACTTTGATTTGACCTGGTGAAATAATTTCACCTGGAATGATATGGACTTTCAAGTATTCACCACTGACGTGTTTGATGTTTAATTCACCACCAGCTAAAGCGGTTAATAAATCGATCTCGGCTTCATAGATCAAATCATCACCCTTTCTGGTGAATAAATCATGTGGTTTTTCATCAACGACAAAGATAACGTCACCAGTGATGACGTCTGGTTCTTGATCACCTTCACCTTTGAACACGATTCTTTGACCATTCTTCATACCAGGCTCAATGTGAACTTGTAGAATCTTTCTTTCTGAAGCGGTTTTCTTACCGTTACATGATTTACAACGGTCCTTTGGATCAATGATGTCACCAGTACCACTACAGACATCACAAGTGGTTTGGAATCTTTGGATCATTGGACCCATTTGTCTAGTGACGAATTTAACACCTTGACCATGACATGAGGAACATTTGGAAACGGCACCAGCTTTACCACCACGACCTTCACAAGTTTTACACAGGATGGTCTTGTTCAAAGCCAATTTAGCGGTTCTACCTTTGTATAGTTCTTCTAATGAAGCACTGATGGAGTGGGAAATGTCCTTACCTCTTCTTGGACCTCTTTGACCGCCATGGCCACCGAAACCACCACCAAAGAATTGACTGAATAGGTCTTCACCCATTCCGCCCATACCGCCCATACCACCAGCGCCTGACAAACCTTCTTCACCGTATTGATCGTAGACTTCTCTCTTTTGAGCATCACTCAAAGTCTCATAGGCAGCACTGACTTCTTTAAATTTTTCAGCGGCTTCTTCTGATGGATTCTTATCTGGATGATATTTCAAAGCGGCTTTTCTGTAACCTTTTTTAATTTCAGCTTCTGAAGCGGATGGAGAGACTCCTAACAAGTCGTAGAATTTAGTTTCTTTAACCATTTTGTAATCTGTTTTTGTTGTGTGTATGTGTAATTATTAATTTGCCTCTTTCTTAAGAATTGTGTAAATAGTCCGAGCGCAGATGTCTTTGTATTAATTGATAATGAAAGCAGATCCTCTTGTGATTCTGTTTAATACTTTTGATCTCTTGTGGATATCTTTCTATAGCGTTATTATGAGATACTAAATCACTTGAATCCAATTAAAAAAACGGGCACAATCAAAGACAATAGTGAATCTATAACTGTTTTATTGATTTCAATTCTTCTCTGCTTAAATTCTTTTTTTGCCAAACGTTGAAAAGAAAAAAAAATAAAAAAAAATTGAGAACCGGTCGCGAAAGTCACGTGCGCCACACTTTCCAGAAAATTCGAAAAGTTGGAAAAACCACCGGAAATTGTCCAAATCGGGAAATTTTGGGCACTTCAACATAAAAAGTGATAGAGATAATGAGCGAACTTTCGAAGTTTGGAGCAATTTACAGAGTTACGTGACAATTGGAACGTTGTGGAATGGAATAGAACGATACTTGTGCTCATGGCTATCACATGTTTGTAATTTGTAATACAATCATTATACGTCACTCGACGCATGGAGTGCTCAACCGGATAAGGTCACACTAAATACTGCAGATCAACGTGTAAATAAACATAACAATTACCTATCAGTTACAAGTATACAATTGTATGCATTCAATTCATACGTATGTAAATGTTATAAATATGATCATTCAATGACCTTTTATATAGTGTTCTTGCCATTATATCAGATCAAAGGATTGGCATTCCCATTATTATGATTTGGAGCACCATTAGGGAAATCTGTATACAAGTAATAGTTCTTCGAATCTGAAGCGATTGGACCATCAAGACTCTTGAAAAACTCGTCTTTCCCCTCATCGAAGTAGTTAATGTCGTTATTGTTATTGTTCCCGTATGGATCGTTAAAGAATTTGTTGAAATCAAATGAGACAGATGATGTGTCGATACATTTTTTGAAGAAGTCGGCAAAATCGAATTCGGCCTCAGCTTCGGTATTCTTCTGTTGTTGTTGCTGTGGTGGAGGAGGTACCGGTGGTTGTAAGGGATTTTGTTGCTGTGTTTGACCTTGACTCTGTTGTGGGAATTGTGGTGGGAACTGTGGTGGGAACTGTTGTTGATAATGTGGTTGTTGGAACTGTTGTTGTGGGTAAGGTGGGAACTGATGTTGGTTTTGAGACTGGAATTGTTCAAATTTCAATTGTCCTTGTTGTCTAATCTGAGCATAAGTATTGTTATTCACTTGATTCTTGTTATATTGATCATTTGACCCAAAATTATCAAACGATTGTTGAGTCTGTGCTAATCCACTGGAACTTAACTCTCTCTTAGCACCAAATGGACTATTCTTTGTAAACATCTCTGGAGGTGATGAGATTGGTGAGCTTGTCGAAGCAGAGCTTGGGAACGCCTGATGTATGAAAAACTTGGACATTTTCAACAAGAAGAAAAACATATAGTTATACGTGACAAAATTGAATGAATAACGATCATTTTGCAAGGCATCCAAACAGTTTTGCATTGTTTTAGCCAATAAGACTGAACAAAATCTCCAATCGTTCAATAAATGGTATTTGGCCAATAGGATCGGATGGTTATCATCAACATCCAAATCTGCCAATTGTGCCAATGTAAACGAATGTTGATACAGGCCCTGTGCATCCAAGAAACTGAAAATATCATGTTCTCTAATGTTTGGTTTGAAGAAGAAATTCTTAACCATCTTGGCCACTTCTTCACCATGGAATTGATCAATGAATCGAGAACAGATGAATATGGAGACTCTTCTCTGTGCCATTCTCATGTAGGGGAACACAGTCCATAACATGGATGCTACAGGTGAGAATTCTTCGGCATTAGGATGGTTTGACAAGGTTTTGTAAGCAGAGAAGAATTCTTGTTGGATGATTAGGATGACGAATGAATATTTCCATGTTTTGATCTTTATGGCGTTGAACAAATCTGATTGGGTATCATTGATCATTTGTAATCTTTTGAAACACAAGTGGTATAATGATTGTAATAGTGCAAGAACTTGTGATCTTAGGGCAAGACTTTGACCCAAGTTGAAGAATTCCTTACGATTGTTCAAATCGTTGAAATTGAAATTGCGTGCCTGTTGACATTCTTGTTCCACTGGTGGATAAAAATTTTTCAATAACTGTTTCAAAGGTTTGATACATCTCACTTCGACCACGTTAAGAAACACATAAGTGTCTTTTATCAGTTCGATTTCCTGGTAATTGTTTAGGACTTGATTCATAATGATAGGTGTCTCTGTAAACTGTGAAGTTATTTCCGGGTATCGAACAAATGGTTCATTAATCTTTGGAGGGATCCCATACTCTATAGCTTCCAAATTATCATAATTCGAAATGGCAAACCAAAGACCTTTGTATCGTTGTTTCAATTGTTCGGGTAAATGTCTATAGTAAACATCAACATTTTTATTAATATTCAGGAACCGGCCCAACACAACACATTTCCTTAGGAATAACGTTGATTGGATCCCTCCCACATCGTTCACTGCTCTTGATGACCGTGGAACATAATTTTTCACAGCACCTGACACGGCTAGGGCTTGGAAAGTTTCTGCAGTGTAGAATGCTGATAATTGCATTTTCAACGCCAGGTATCTATGAAACAACGTGACCATGGCATCCTGGTACTCTAGCACAACGTAATAATCGATATTTGTATTTGTTTTCTTTGCCTGAGTTTCACAAAAAGACATGAATGCCATCACAGTTAGGAATAATAGGAACTGACTAATCTTGTGTATATCTCTTGGTAGTTCCATTGTGATCCTAGTTTTCCCCGGTACGTTAGGGTCTTGCTCCAAGAAGCTCCAAACCGTTTCATTTAGGGAGGCAAAATCAATTGAGAGTGTGCCCTTGGCCTTTGCCGAGTTGTATCTCTCATACAAGTTCATCAGTCTCGCCACAGTGTAATAATCAGGGATGATGCGTTCCAATGTTCTGAACATTCCATGGATATAGTTTAGGTGATCATTGTCATCCAGCCCCATCTGTGAAAGGATAGGAGCATTCTTGGTAACTGCCAATATGGGATGTTGATCACTATGTTCCGATGATGAGCCTGACAATGTTGCTGTTCCATTAGAGCTTGGATTTTCATAGTTCATGTTTGCACTATTGTTTAATTTTTGTCTTGACTCATGAGCCATTCTTTCGTCTCTTAGTAATGAGTGGATATGGTTCAATATTGCTCGTAACAAAGGTTCGGTACTCATGAGCGCTGCCCATGAGGTGGACCCGTGGTGAGTTATCGTGGTTGGCGTCTCCTGGGTGGATCTGTACAGCTGGCGCCTCTCCAAGTCAGGGACGTACCCGTTAATCAATGGTGTACTGTACTGGTAATGCGCTGCTCCTCCTATTGTTGATGCTGACACTGATATTGTTGATGGTGGCCTGCTCGTCTCCACGGCGGCCACTTTCTCACTGAGCGCCTGTATCGACATCTTCAGCTTCTCGTTCTGCTGTTTGAGCTGTCCCAGCGTAGCCTTAGCGTCTTTGGAAACTAGACTCATCTTCCTGTAAACACACAGCTTAGCGGGTATCTTGAGCTCGTCGCACGCTGTGCAAATGGGTCTCTGCTGGTCGCACTTTCGTCTTCGTAGGCGGCAGCCCACACACGACGATATTCTGGACTCTGGCATGATCCGCTGTGGTGGAAGTGCTCAGCGGCTGTTGATCTTGATCTTGGTTGTTTGTTTGGTGATGTTTTGTGGGTTGGTTGGAAACCCTTAAGATGCGATTGAAATCTCAACAATGCGAAAAACCAGACACCAGTTCCCAGGCGGTGGGCCAGGCGGGCCAGGCAGAACTTGGTAACTTGGTAGCTTTCTAGGCAGAGCCACAGGCGGCCGCAGATCCTGATTGTTAAGCTGGGAAGGCTTTAAGCAGGTTGTCCAATGAACAGAGCTGGGCTGTCGTATTGTTGAGCACCAGCGTGAGCATAACGTTGCCTCAGGGGAATTGACAATATTGGAATTTGGCTATTATCTGTGGGTGTCAGAGTCATGGAATGGGCTATCAGTTGTCTACAGAGTCATGAATCATAGTGAATAAATAGTGTATTATGCTTAGAAGTAATGGATTATATATATGATTAATTACTGCTCAGACACATGCGCAACATGCTCCAGCAAGTCAACCACTCTCGAACTGTAGCCATACTCGTTATCGTACCACGCCAACAGCTTGAAGAAGTTCTTATTCAGCTCGAGCCCAGCCTTAGCATCAAAGATCGAAGATCTCGAGTCTGACGTGAAGTCAGAGCTCACACACAGGTCGTCAGTATAGCCCAACACACCTTTCAATGGACCTTCAGCGTACGATTTGACCGTCTGTTTAATCTCCTCGTACGAAGTATCCTTGGTTAAACGCACAGTCAAATCCACAATGGAGATGTTGATCGTTGGCACACGCAACGAGATACCAGTGATTTTGCCCTTGAGCTCAGGGATCACCGCAGCCACTGCCTTAGCAGCACCAGTTGACGAAGGAATGATGTTACCAGGAGCAGAACGACCTCCTCTCCAGTCCTTTCTCGAAGTACCATCAACTAATTTCTGTGATGCTGTAGCAGAGTGGACCGTAGTCATCAATGCATCCTCGATACCAAACTCGTCATTGATAACTTTCACTAATGGAGCAAGACAGTTTGTGGTACACGATGCATTCGAAACAATGTTTTCACTTGGTTTATAGTCTTGTTCATTCACTCCAACAACATACATTGGTGCAGTCTTGGAAGGTGCTGTGATAATGACTTTCTTAGCACCAGCAATCAAATGCTTCTTTGCAGAGTCCATCTCTTTGAAAACACCAGTGGACTCAATAACATAGTCAACGCCCAACTCTTCCCATGGGATGTTGATAGGGTCTGTTTCTCTAAACAGCTTGATGTTATGAGAGTCAATGATCAAGTTATCGTCGTCAAACTCAACAGAGCCTGTATATTTCCCATGTGTAGAATCATATTTAAATAAGTAGGCAGCATACTCGGCATCTGTAGAAGGATTGTTGATAGCGACAATGTTCAAGTCTTGTCTTTGCAAGATGTTTCTCAGGACGAGTCTCCCAATGCGGCCAAAGCCATTGATACCGACAGTGATTGGCATAGTTGAATGTTGATATTATAAGTAAAGTTCTTTACAGAGAACAAGAATCTACAAGTCCATAGTGATCAAATTATCAAGGGAATCCACTGCTTTATATACAATTCCTCAGCAACCCAACAAGCCACTTTTAAGATTCCAGGGCTAAAGATTCAAAGGAAGTTTTGGTGATGTTTATTAGTTAATCGCTCTCCGGGATTCCCCAGATTTCTTAGTGCGCGGCGAATATCGGAGACAGTACATTAAGCATTTAGCACGGATTACACAGAAAATGGCTATGAAAGTAATAGGTTCCGGGGTAATTTATTTACTATTGATTTAATTGAGTGATGAATTTCAAGATCATCGGGTGGAAAGAGAAGGCGCAAAGGGCATTTTATTATGTAAATCAGTGTGTAATTTTATACAATTCTTGCAGGTCCATCACACTTGTTCAAGACCAACTCATCATACAAATTCTTCAAACTGGCAATAGCAGTCCCATCAAAGACATCCACAGTAGAGCTACCCAAGTGTGGTGTCAATGAGACATCCATTCTATTGAGCAATGCAGGATTAATCGTTGGTTCCTGATGGAAAACGTCAAGTCCAATGAACCCAATTTCACCTCTAGTCAACTTGTGGATTAAATACTCTTCATCAATGATGAACCCCCTGCCGACGTTAATAAATTTACTCGAGGGTTTAGCCATGTCGATCACTTCACGAGAGATCAAGTTCCTAGTGGAGTTATTCCCTGGACAACAAATGATAATAACTTCATTCTCCCTGACTATGTCTTTAACACTGTCGTAATATTTCACATCATACCCCAAGCTGGAGTGATCCTGTAACTCAGATCTCTTGTGATACGACACTTTCATCCCTAGGGCATCAAGTCTCTTACCAATTTTTTGTCCAATGTTACCAAACCCAACAAGACCAACTTTCTTACCACTAGGCCCCTCGATCCTCAATCCTCCCAAGATATGACCAAATGGATATGTAGATTTCTCCCAGGTGGTTTGCTGAGTACCCAATTGACCTTGATCATGTACATACCCATGAGCTTGTAATTCCTGGCGAACTTTTTCAGAATCACCAACATTTCGGGTATGACTTTGGAAAACACTTATGTGTCTAAATGACTCCAAAACATGCCATAGTGCCAAATCGGCAACATGGTCTGCACCGATCGAAGGTGTGTTATAGAAATGGATGCCCCTGGTTTCCAATTTCTGAACATTATAGCCATCATAACCAACAGCACAACTAACAATGGTGCGTAGTGTGTTTGGGAATGAATCAATGACTTCATCAGAAAGACCGCCAATTGGGCCAAATCCAGCCCATCCGGCATAGATTCCCACGATATCATGGAATTGACTTTCCAGATCCTGGATGAATTGTTCTCTGGTAGTTAACTTGTGGTGCTGAAGACATTGTTAGTCTATACTTCTCACACTTGACATATCAAGTATACATACCGCTACTTCAAACTCCTTGGAAAAATCTTGGAATTCTTGTAAAGATTCATCCAGATCCCCAATGAACAACACTTTCCCATGTGACATCTCTTCTTATCAACTGATCCAGCTCTTTTCCTCTGGGAATTGAGGTCGAAGAAGAAAGACTTTGCTAAAGCTTCTTCCGATCTGGTCAAATTGACGTCTCGAGAATTGAAAGTGTGGGTCCTCCGGTACGTCCACTAATGCCCAATGGACTTCCCCGATCAACAATCAACAATGATAATAATTGACTACTAGAGTGTATTGTTTTCCGGTTTCATGTATAAATATATTAAACAATTCCATAAGTATAATTATTTATATCTAATTAACAATTGTTCAAGCTTTTTTTTATGGTTTGATATAACCCATAATATGGATTAAAGTTGTAAATTTTTGATGTGAATGTAGTAGTATAGAAATCTTTGTTCTTGCCTCTGCTTTTGAATCGAAACAAGTATAATAAAAAAAATAAAAATGATAAAACTTGTGGGAACGTTTACTGATGATTGAATTCTTTGAATCTCATTAAAAAATAACATCTTCCACTTCTTCTTAAAACTTCCTCCTCCTCCTCCTCTCCGCTAAAAATATGAATGGTTTTTGAATTGATTGCAATTGGTCATAAGAGACATGACATGACACCATTTAATGGTGGTGGTCATCTTGTGGAACACCAACTGGTTTCAACTTGTAAACGGAACCACATTCCCAACATCTGGCAACTTGGTCCACGGTTGGCTTCAACCATTCGATATGATGAGAATCAGCTGGAGAACCGGTACAACCAACGTAACGGTAGTCATCGTAACTTTCAACAATGATTGGGTCAGCCATGGTACCTCTTCTGGATGCATCTAATGGCTTGGTGTCGAAAACTTCAATACCTTCCAATTTACCCAATAATTCCAAACGGGCTAAACCGGTAGCTTGTTCTAAATCAGTTGGGAAAGTACCTTCTTTGGCACCAGGACCGATAAGGGATTCTGGACCATCAACTTCAGCCAAGGTCTTAGCGGTCTTGACTGGTTTAGCAGCGTTGAAGGCTAATCTGGAGTTGGAAAATGAACGGATAGATAATGGTAATCTGGTGGCCAAACGGGAACGTGTTAGAGAGAACATTATGATTTACTGTGGATTCTGTTAGTACTGATATTCCTTTACTCGAAGGAGTTGGACAATTGCAATTGAATATGACTGAGATGTGATGATTGATGTAGATAAGATCTCTATTGTTTCCTCAGATATCGGTTGTATTCGACTGTTTCCACGGATTTTCCTATAGTTCACCAATGCAATATTCCAGAATGAGTAGTCCTAACGTACTTTTATATGAATATGAATAACAAACAATGGGCTATTTGCAAAACAAATGGTTCGCTCAGCTCTCTTTATTTTATGTAATAGTCTGATTTTCCTCAAAAGTTTTCGTGAAGATTCAAAAATTTAATAGCACAAAATTTCATTGGAGGAAACATTGATTTCCTGATTTGGAAATAAAAGTGACCAGTGTGTTGTATTGTGGGAGTTGTCCATTCGATTCTGAGAAGTGACGAAAAAAGTGGTATTTTCCTGGGATTTTCGAGATTTCAGTCACGTGAAGATTTTTAATTTCCATCCGAACACCAGAAATGATCCTGAAAGCTCCTGTGACTGCCATATTTTTTGTTTTTCACCACGCACCACAGAAAAACTCAACACCCAAGCACCACAAGCACAATTGAAAAACAAACAGCAACACAAAACAATTCGTGAAAAGCAAACTTGACTTCCCAAACAGGAAACAAAAGTGTTCTGCACCTGGAAAGCCACTTACTATCGATTCGCGGAACACTCGTGGAAACTTGGAACAAACATCAAAAAACATTTTTCACTTTTCGATTGTTAATATCAACAAGTTTACAATCTCAGTATACACAAGAAACTATAGTTCAAAGTATGTACTATCCTGAGTGAAGTACTTGGAAATGGAGATATGAATGGTCGGATATGAAAGAAAGAATAAAGCAATGAATCAGAGCAGTGCAATCAGTCCAATCGTTGAAGTCTATGAGTCCGAATTGATATTTGAGATTAAGTGATAAAGTAAAGATACAATGAAGATATAAAGTAAAGAGCAAGATTCAGGGCCAATCAAGCAATAGATCAGGCCATACGATAAAAGAATTAGTATCCATAATCCAAGATTACTCCAAAATTCTAAATCTCTCTGAACCTATACTAACAAATTACTCAGATGCCAAAAAAGAGAGCTTCCAACGGTAGAAACAAGAAAGGTAGAGGTCACGTCAAACCAGTTAGATGTGTCAACTGTTCCAAGTGTGTTCCAAAAGATAAAGCTATCAAGAGAGTCACTGTCAGAAACATTGTTGAAGCCGCTGCCGTTAGAGATTTGAGTGAAGCTTCCGTCTACTCTGAATACGCTTTACCAAAATTATACAACAAATTGCACTACTGTGTTTCTTGTGCTATCCACGCCAGAATCGTTAGAGTCAGATCAAGAACTGATAGAAGAATCAGAACTCCACCATCCAGACAAAGATTCAACAACAACAGAGTCTCTCCAGCTGATGCCGCTAAGAAAGCTTTATAAGCAAACTCTTTCCAAACCACATTGTTGTATTTAATTAAATAATACTACGAAAAAAAATTAGTTTTATGAGTCTCAATTGTATCATATTATATTAGATCAACCTGTAAGATAATAATCTATTTAGTTATCTACACAGAAGTAGGTTTTGGAATATCCATGTATACTATATCTATACATCATAGATTGGCAGTAACATTCGCCATGATTTCATTACTCTTGGACTCTTCAGAACTCTCATCCTCGTCGTCGTCTCCACTAACATCATCCACTCCACTGATCTTGACATTCCCAACACCATTAACCAAACCATCTTCACCTTCCTCCTCTTCATCATCTTTACTCAGTTCGTCCAATTCATAGAACAACATAAAGACACCTGGAGCACTCAATACTTCATCTTCATCAACGATATCAATACTCTCATCAGAAGTCCTCCACCAAACACCACGGAATTTTCTGTAGGCGATGTAATGTCCATAGTTATGTGTACCGTAATGAACAATGACTGAACGTAGGGCATACACTAAAGGACCTTTAATGTCTTGTTTTTCTAAAGTGGTTGGGATTGATTGGGATTGATTGTGACGGTACGAGGGTTCGTCGTCTTCATCACTTGTGTCCAGTTCGGAATCTTGATCTTCTTCCTCTTCATCTTCATCATCGGAGCTAACTTCCTCCTTCTCGACAGTTTCAATTTCTCTTGGTTCATCAAGATCTTCTTCCTCCTCCTCAGAATCACGGTTGTCCTCCAAGTATTCTGCTTCTTCCTCGTCCTCTTCACTTTCAGGTTGTTCCAAATGCTCCTCTTCGAATTCCAAAGGTTGTTGTTCCAATGGTGCCTTTTTAGATAATGGTAATCTGGCATCAGTATTAATATCATTAGGCTCGGCGACAAATGGATCCAAATCCAATTTCAATGGGAAAACGACTCTAGCATTGTTTTTACGCACTCTATAAGTCATTGGATCGAAAACAGATCTATTGATATGAATGGCCAATAATGGTGGTGGTCGACTTATCAAGATTTGTTTGGCCTTGGAACATTTCTTCATCATGTTCTTAGTATGCAATTTTTTGAAAATCTCATCATCAATGATAGGTTTCCCCAATTCAGATTCGATTTCATGAATTCTTGTTTTCAATAGTTCAATTAATTTAGCACTTGGTGCCTCTTTGGACTCTAATAATTCCAATTGATTTTGTTGATATTCTAAGATGGATTTCAATGCACATCTATTACAATCAACTCCTTCGATGATTTCCGGTTCGATCCATTTCAACAATAGATCAGTTAATCTTAATGCACTATAGTTATCTGGTGGTAAGTTTAAACTCAACCCACTAATAACACTATAACGAATACCACCCATTTCACCACATTGTAAACACCCGATTCTTTCGGCTGATAACCCATCAACAGGTGTTAACAAGTTGAACCTTGTAGATTTTTCAGAAGCGTCTTCCAAATTAGGATCGATTTGAGATGCAGGGATATAAACAGGTCCGATGTGACCAATTTGATCAATACCATAAACGGCATCTTGAGGAAGATCTCTTGTATATGTGACATAACCAGTCTTCTCATTGTCTTCTTTGTGTGGATGGATCAATTTGTAGTCAGCTTCCAATTCGGATAATAGAGATTGGAAAAATTCTTGGGCATCTTCTTGATTATAACCCATTAAGAAATTCTTGTTTGGAGATTTGGTCATAGTTTTCAACATTGCATTAGTCTTGTAATCATGGTTTTTACTGAAATGCTTGACATTCAAGTTGTTCAATAGCTTTTTGAATGATTTAGAGAATGCAAAATCATTTTTACCTGTAGCGGTAGATGCTTCAATTTGTTCATTTTTCAAGAAATCCAACAAGGACTCCGAGGATGCCAAACTCTGTAACACACTATTCATGAAACAAGTATTCCCATCGTTAACAAGACCACCGATGTTACCACCTTTCTTCATGGCTTTTTGATAATTTGGGTCATTATCCGATCTGTATCTAAACCTTCTTCTATTCATAAAACTGGACCCTGAATTGTACATTTTCTTCAATAAATCCGTAATAATTGATGGCCTGACCAGTAATAGAGTTGTAGGGATAAGTAATGCAATTAATGTGACTGAAAGATGTTTCCAATATTTCGATGTCAGGTTATTGGAAAAATGTGCTAACAACTTGGACAAAATGGGACTCTTTGAAGTTTCCAATTGCGTATGTAGCGTCGTATAGTCCACTGGATTTATAGCAGCTGTGAAATGCGATAATAAAATGAATGCAAAGATGAATGACGATGAATGATGAACAGAGCCAAACATAAAGATGTTGATGTTCGGACTATAAGATCTCTCTTTAAGATCCTGAATTTACCGCTATGATATCTCTTGAAAAACGGCCACTAGGTAAAGTCAATCCCACGAATTCGAATTCCGTACTATCTTGACCTCCTTTCTTGTCTCTTAGCCAGCTTTTCCTGTCCTGGATCTCTGATTTGTGATGCTCTAAACATTAAGCGCTTCATTCTTCAATTATAATAATTTTGTTTGTTGATCATCAAAAATTTTGAGAGTCGGAATTGATTTTGGGTCACGTGGGGTATCATGTGACATATCATCGAATTCCGGTCACCAGTATAACCTTTAACCACTACAAAAGTATCAAATAAATCAATTAATTGAAACCAAAAAAGAGAACAGAAGTTCATAAAAGCAAAATTAGAGGTAAAGAGATAAAGAGAGAGAAATAGTTAAAAAAGAGTATAAAAATAGGAGGGGAGAGTTTGTTTGTCTGTGTGTGAAACGAGAAAAAAGACACCATTAATCAAATCATATGAAGTAATTCCAACGCCTGACACCAATTAAAAAAAAAGAGTAATTTTCTATTGATTCCACTTTCTCACTAATGACTTGGATACATTCCATAGTTCTGGTATTGTAAATTTATTGGTGGAACACGATCTTTCCCCCATCCACTCTTCAATTGACGACCATTAAACATAAACCCATTCAATTGCACAATGGCCATTGCGGCAACTTCATGGTCTTCGAATTTCACAAAGGCAAAATGCTTCTCAGCGTGTAGTTTAAGGTCAACGATGTAACCAAATTGTTGTAATAATGGTAACAAATCATTGGCTCTGGTGAATTTGTTCAAATTACCAATGTACACGGTGGTCAACCAAGATGGAGCGTTTCTCAAGACCAAATCATAAGATTGTAATGCCAAATTAGGATTACCATTGATTGGACCAGCTGTTGCAGGGTCAATTGGTAATGACCCTGGCACAACACCAACACCGACACCTGGTGGTGCAGTTAATGGACCCCCGGCATTAGCAGCATTAACCACAGCTGGATTACCATATTGTGGATATCCACTTGCAGTCATTGGATTGATATGGCTCAAATTGTGATGTTGTTGACGATGATTGTTACGACCATTCCCATTGGCATACCCACCAAGGCCACCATTGCCCAAATGACGACGATTGTGGTTATTTAGATGGTTATGACCATTGTGATGTTGCTGTTGCTGTTGTTGCTTACGAGCAGCCCAGTTCAAACGAACAGCTCTGTTACCGATAAGTTGACCATTCATAGTTTCAATGGCCTTTTCAGCATCTTCTCTATCAGAGAATGAAACGAAACCATACCCTCTAGAACGACCACTTTGCATATCCCACATGACATGGGCTTGCACCAGAGTTGGGAATTGGCTAAAGGCTTTTCTTAATTGGTCATCATCAATCTCTGTGGACAAGTCACCAACAAACACGTTAACATCATCATTGTTATTCTTGGCCTGTTGGGATTGGAAGGCCCAGTTGATCTTGATGATGGAGTTTTCAATTTGTTTCTCATTCAATGCAGTGAATGCAGCTTCAGCATCGACTTCTTTTTCAAATTCAACAAAGGCATAGTTATAGTATTGCTTGTTCTTATCAAAGAGGATTTTAACGGATTCAACAGCACCGTGTTGACTGAAAACATCCAATAATTGTTCCTCAGTGATTGACATGTCCAATCCACCAACATACAATATCTTGTGGGAAACTTCACGACCACCTTCTGTTGCTAGGGCTGGAACGATTTCTGGGTGTGCATCAACTTTGGTCTCATCAGAAGTTGGCTCCTCGGAGGCATCTTCTTGCTTGGATTCAGCACTGTCTTGCTGCTGCTGTTGCTGTTGCTGTTGCTGCTGCTCGTGAATCTGCTGCTTGACGTCGCTGATGGCATCGCCTTGGACTTGTTGTTGTGGCACAACTTGTTCTTGCTCTTCTATAGTCATTTTTTGGGTATTAAAACGGTGGGATTAATTGGTATGAAACTGTAGCTATTGGTAATATGAGCTCGTGATTAACAAATAACTCTTCAAATAACTGAAATTAAAGCGAAAGAATTGGGTAGAATGTCGATATTCCAATATGAGAACTTTTCCTGAACACGAAATAAAGTGAAACACAGGTTTATAGTGGAACGACACGAGAAATAATCAGAATTCGATAAAAAAAACACGTGCAAAAAGCGAATGGAATGGAGACGAGCAGTTAGCGTGCTATCTCTGTGTGTCTTTTGGTATTTCAGCTGTGGTTTTCCTTTGTTTTCCAGCTGGTTGAAATGTATTTGAAAGTGGCTGTTTCTTTGTTTTTGTTGTTTTTGTTTATCGGTTTTTTTACCAGGAATGTTCAGCAATTTTGCCGAATTGGGAAATACACGGAATTGCATCAAAAATATATTGAGAATTTAATTATTGAATTAATTACTATAGAAAAACCACTGTTAATATTCACCGCAGTTCGTGATAGTAACCTTGTGCTCAGGTCTGTAAATTGCGTCCACTTTCAAGCGTTCAATTTGGTCCAATACTGAGAACCCTTCGATAACTTGACCGAAAACAACGTTTTTGGAGTCCAAATGGAACTGGTCTTGGAAGCAAATGAAAAACTGTGAGCCATTCGTATCAGGTCCACTGTTTGCCATCGAGAGAGCGTATTTCTTGTGTGGGAATTTGAATCCTTCGTCTGGGAAAGTATCGGTGCCATATATCGATGTAGAACCTACCCCGTTATTACTGACGACATCACCACCTTGAGCCATGAACCCCTTCATAATTCTGTAGAAGTGGCATCCTTTATACCCTATTGGTCTGCCTTTATCGTCATGGGCTTCACCAGTGCAAAATTGTCTAAAGTTTTCTGCTGTTCTGGCATAGAATATTAGTATCCTTAGTCCATGTAATACAAGTAAAATAATATACTCACTTGGGTAAAACGTCTGCAAACAGTTCAAACTTGACACGACCCAATAGCTGGTCTTCCATAGATTAGTATTAGCTCACTCAGCACCGATTTTCCAACTTACTCTCCAAGGAAATCTAATTTGTTGTTGTTAATACGTCTTCCTCCATCTCCATATAATTGACTCGAGTACTCACATCAAAGAACACAATTGGTCTCTCTAATGACATCTTTCTATAGCAAACTTGACCTGTAGATTCCAATAAATACCTTTAAACCAATGATTTCCCACTCTTTTGTGGTGTTTTCTCGGTAGTTGTTGAACAAAGCTGGTCGAAAGGCTTTCCGGGTAAAATGGGATACCATGATCATGAATATAATTATCATGGATCCATCAATTATATATAGTCATCACCAGTATTCACCACTGTAAACCACGTGCACAACCACCGACCGACAGACCCAGCCACCATGCCAAAGACTCATTTGCACACTTCAGAACCAGACACTGAAACAGCCATCGACAGAACCGTGCCAGACTTCCCAGTGGCCCAAGACATTGACGAGAATAATTACTTCAACACCAATGTTGAACCAAACTATCTGGAGGAATTGCGCCAAACGTGCCTGGAGTTCATACAATTCCATCAGAAGCAAGCTGCTAATAGGAAAGTCGTCCTAGTGACATCGGGTGGGACCACGGTGCCATTGGAGAACAACACCGTGAGATTCATTGACAACTTCAGTGCCGGTACGAGAGGTGCTACAAGTGCCGAATACTTTCTGGAGAATGGGTATGCTGTGATCTTTTTACACCGTGAATTCTCATTGTTGCCTTATTCTAGACACTATTCACACACGACTAATTGCTTCTTGGACTATATGACTGAGATTGACGGGAAATTGGAGATTGATCCAAAATATTCCCAAGAGATGTTGAAAGTGTACCAGAAATATAACCAGGCAAGAGATCAAAACCAACTGTTGCTGTTACCATTCACCACGGTGAACCAATACTTGTTCTCACTGAGAGAAGTTTCCAAGATCTTGAACTTGGTTGGTGATAGAGCCCTTTTCTACTTGGCTGCTGCAGTGTCAGACTTCTTCTTACCACATTCTAAATTACCAGAACACAAGATCCAGGCCCAGGATCATAATGGTGGGAAACTAGTGGTTAACTTGGACCCTGTGCCTAAATTCTTGAGAAGACTTGTGGATTCGTGGGCTCCAGGTGCAATGATTACAAGTTTCAAATTGGAAACTGATAAATCCATCTTGATTAAAAAGGCTAATCAGGCTTTGGATCGTTATAATCATCAGTTGGTTATTGGGAATTTGCTTCAAACGAGAAAATTTGAAGTTGTCTTTGTAACCAAGGATGCTCCTAGAGACCCAGTATGGTATAAATTGACTCCAAAGGAAATTGAAGAAAACGTCGATATTGAAAGTCTAATCATACCAGCTGTGATTAAAGCTCATGAGGAATGGATCGCTAAACATTAAAATCATTTCTATAAATTATATGTACATTTTTGCTTGATCTTTTGACTATATGAACTATATTTACAAGAACGATAACCCAATACCATACTGTAATCCCATTCTCATTGAATCATTATCATGGGCCGTCACTGGCAAGACAAAATTCAATTCAAATCTCGCAACAGGATGTTTGAACACAATACCACAACCAACACCAACAGAAGGTTCACTGATCAATTCTTTCACTGTGTTTACCAATGATTCATTCTTGTCCAATGGGATCAATCTCCCAAAATTCAAAAATGTATGACTTTTGAAATTCGATTCACGAGAAACAAATGGTAATCTATGAAACATACTCACACCACCACTTAGGAAAACGTCACCTCCAAGGGTATCATTGAAATTTCTTGGTCCTAACCCATTGAAATAAAAACCTCGAACATCATTTGGACCTCCCAAATAGAATCTATCCATCAAATGTGAAGTATTGTTGAAACTGTAGAGCCAACCACCTCTCATTGATAAGTTCAAGATATGATCGCCATCAAGAGTCTTTGTAGCATATGAACTTTCAAATGATTGTTTCAAAAAGGAAGAAGTGTTCAATTGTGGTAATATCCCTGAGATTTCATTCAATATGGAGAAATGTCCACCTGTCGAAGGTAATGTCTTATCATCCCTAGTGTCATATTGGAATTTATACAATAAACTCGTCTTGAAATCATCACCAGCATGATACAAAATGTTATTACTTGCCTTTGTGCCAACGTTTGTGATACTTCTCAAGATATTCTCCACTGAGAATTCATGCATCCAATAATCCCCCGGTGAGTTTATAGAGACAATCTTGTTATTCATACCTTTGATCAATTGTTCATGGTTTGACCAGTCGATTTTCCTGCTTGTCAAGAAGATTGAGTTGTCAAATTTCCAGTTCGTATCATTATTCCAAAATAATGGAGAAGAGTAATTGACAAGGTATGATGATCTTGTTCTTGTCCCAGTAGTGGCATCAAATAATAAATTTTCACCCCCACCAAAAATGTTTTTAAATTGGAATGTCATATACCCATCACCTTCACCGTTCCCAATATTTGTACCTGTCTTGGCTTGGAATTTTTTCACTGGGGTGAGTCTAATATGTGGGATGATGTTTAATGAATCATGAGGAAGACCAGGATGATATGTAGAGTTACCAGGATGTAATTGAATGGAGATATTTTCAATTGAACCACTTTTGAAAAAATTCGAGCACACTTTATCTATGTTGGCCAGTGTCTTGGTTAAGTTTTGTGAATCATTAATGAATGGTGATATTTGTTTGATTAAGAATGAGTCTCTAAAATGTTGAGTTCCCTCAATTTGAACATTGGAGATATATGTAGATCTTGTGGAATTTTGACGAAAGAGCTCCTCCAGGTATTGACGACCTTGGGCATTTATCAAGTCCTGCTTCTCAATGGAGATCTTTTCAAGGTCCGTTAGCTCAGGTTCTTTCTCTTTGAATCCACTAGTTATGCGATCAATCACCTAGATGCCAAATGAGTTAGTACTTTGGTCTCTTTCAAAACTTCAAAGTCATACTTACACTATCATGATCCCTGATTTCCGATGACATCTTCCAAAATCTCCAAATTTGCTCGATGAATTGTCCAGAGTTCACAAAGTATCCTCAGTAAAGAGATGATTATAGATCTTGTAATACGCTTGATGAGGCTTTGGCAAGATGTTGACATCCGGACACCACATATAAACAAAATCATGGATAAACCACTGGAAATTCACTATAAAACAATTAATTGAACGATTATCTTATAAACAACTTCAAGAATTAAGGAAAGGGGAATAACATTTATCCTATATATATAATACAACGGACTTCGAAAGGAAAAAAGAACAAAGAAAAACGAATAATAAATGAATGAAATAAATCATCTTTGAATATTGACAAGAGCGCAAGCTGTTTTCACTCCAGATCACTCCCATTATCACTTATCCCACTATGATTCGGGGATCTTCCATACAGCAGAGCAGGGAATTGTTGGTAAATCCCCTCTGGGAATTGATTTCTCTCGTCTGTGATCTCAAATTTGGGTATAGACAAATTACCAGGCCCATTAGCCTTCAGCTTATCACGCTCATGCTCCTCCACCAGAGGTCTAATACATTCTTTCCCGGCCTCTGTCTTGAAATGTCTCCCTAGGGCATCTGTACGTGCGAATTTCTTACCACACCCCCATGTTGTGACACCATCTTTGAGAAAGCCACGACACTCATAACGTTTTTGACCACTATGCAGGTCTTCGTGACGTTTACGATCATGTTGTCTTGCAAATGCCTTACCGCAAACGGTACATACAAAGGGACGTTCATCTGTATGTGTTCTCAAATGGGATTTCAAGTTGTACGGTCTTGTGAAACGTTTATCACATAGGTGGCATGCATAGATGGATGGATGTTTTTGAACTCTTTTGTTTGATTGGTTTGGGGATGCCAATTCCAACATTTTCTCACGGTTCGAGGAAACGGATCTATTGTCAACGTCCTCGGTATTGGTACTACCACCTCTTGAAGTAGAATTGGAACGTGATCTAGATTGACGTCGTTGACGACCTTGTCTCATTTGCTGATGCTGTTGCTCCGAGTCAGGTTTCAAAAGATCTGTTGGTGAGTTATCATTTGGTGATAATAGGTTGGCATAATGTCCAGATTTCATATTTGTAGAAGAGCTCGAATTGTGTCTTGAATGATGAGGAGAATTGTTTGGTGATGATCTGTTTGAGCTGAATAATGAAGGAGTTCTTCTCGAAACTTCCTCTGGGGCAGCATCAATAGAAATCGTAATTGGAGATGGCTGTTGTTGATTAATGAAATTGTTTGAATTTGTTTGTAAATTCTCACCAGTCAATCTATCAAATTTATTACTCAACAAGTCCACCTCGTTGTTAACACTTGCAACATCATCATAAAACCCAACGTTCGACAAAACATCATCATCATCTCCGACACCGAAATGTGATGGGGAATATGCAGACAAGTATGGTGAGCCACCAACACTAGATAAATCACTCAAGGCAGATGTAGAAGGTGAAGTACGTAGTCCTTGGAATTGCGATCCTGTAAAATCTGGAACTAATAAGTTTGAAGATTCAGAATTGGAAACGAAAAATCCAATATCATCATTTTTAGAATCTGAAGCTATACTGGCACCACCAGCATTTGTAGAGCTTGATCCATACTGATAATGTTGTTGCTCTAATGAGTTATAACTCAGATACGTCTGTTGCGGTTGCTGTTGCTGTTGTTGGTTCTGTGATCTACTAGATCTTGAAGGTTCATCCTGTGGAGGTGTAGATATTATCATTGGTGGTGGAGATGCCACATAATTCACAGAGTTATTGTTTGAATTGTTATGAAATGATCCATTTGAGTTTTGTGAATGCTGTTGTTGTAAGAAAGGTGGAGTATGGATCTGCACGGGACTGTTTTGGTTTGAATGTGTGTTGAAACCAGGGATACCTCTGAATGGCTCATTAGAAGGGAACACATTTGATGGTGAATTCAAAGTGTTCAGCTCATCCAAAAAGATGGAGATATCTGTTTGTTGTTGTTGTTGCAACTGTTGGAAATCTTGCTGTTGTTGTGATTGCACATTATCCAATTGAGTGTCTAAAGTCAAATTCGAACTAGAACTGGCCTTTTGTAAGTTATAATGTGGTTTAAAGCCAGGAACAGGGCTTTGACTTTGACTGTGGGTATCACTTTCTAAGGTCTGTGGTTGCTTTAGCTGTGCTTGTTGTGTTTGCTGTTGTTGTTGCTCCCCATTGTATACCTTTTGAGTAATGTTTGGATAAGAACCTTGAGTGCTATTGTTGTAATACTGTGAAAGACCCATAGGAGAATCAATATTAGGAGCATTTGAAGATGGTGAGAACGTTACAAATTGGTCAAACGTTTCAGACATTGGTATGCTATTGTTACCTTCTTTCTTCACTTGTCCTTGAGCCTGGTTCTGCCCATTGTTCACTCCAGCATTATCATAGGGAAGCCCCGAAGACGACTCTGAATTTGGATTATAGCTGGCCATGATAAAACCTCAGTTTATCAGCAGCAGTACTTTTCAAGATATTTCCCTTATCAGATGGCTAGAATTTTTCGTTGTTTGTACCTTGGAGAAGAATGCAATGCCCTGATTATCTCGGACTATCACCTGCTAAAATACACCAAAAACCACCGCTTTTTTTTCGCTATGGATATCAAATAAACCTTTTCAAACTATTTGGATACTGTTATATCCACTTTCTCCTTAAAAGTCCTCTGTTTCTGCTTCAACGTCTGCAATTAAACAATGAAAACAACGCTTCTCCAAACACCTTTTTCGTCATTTTCCGCCGCGGAATCGCTGACGTCAGAAATTACGTAATCAGTATAACCAATAATTTATTTCACTTTATATATACTTTTAGTTAACTTGTTTGGCCAATGAGAAAGTCCGCACAGATGTGCCAGACTCCCGGAGCAAATGTCTTGATCTTCTCGAGGTGCACAGGTTTTATCTCTAGTGTGTTGGTGCTGAGTTGGTGGAGTTCAGAGACGATATTTTCCATGAAGTTGGGAAGATTCTCCTCGGACTCATTTTCATGGATATGGATCATTGTGTCGGTAGTTGAGTACATATGGATCAGTTCAAGTGTATGAGGCCAACTTTGTCTTGAAGACGGTAAAAGGCCCATATTTATATGACTTATGGTGAATTTTTGACCTGTTTGTTGTAATCTTTCTAATGCAAATTCATTACTCTCGTTGAATATCCAGCACTGGACAGACTCATCCCATTCAACAGGTTCACCCTTAGGGACAAGTTTATATTTGAAACCATTGGCTGCAACACCTTTGATCAAACCCTGGATACTCCATGGATTAATCTCAAAACAGAATACTCGAGCACCCAGTTTCAGATAACTCAGCGTGAAGTATCCGATCCCAGCATACATATCCACCACTGTGGTCCCCTTAACATTATTAAATTTCAGGATACGAGCTTTCTCCTTGATGTTCCCTCGACTAAACATTGTATAACGTGGTGCCCAACTTTGAAAGATCCCATTCTGTACCACGGTACACCAAAAGGCACTTCGGAAATCATGTGTTGTAGGATTGGCAAACATTTCCTCTGTGGGTATAGGTCCAAAGTCACCGTATAATGGTATGATATTGAATGGTCTTCTCATGATATCTTGTTCAATGATAGGTTTGTTTATGGCAATATGAGTGATATTGGGGAACTCATTGAGCACAACAGATTGATAGAACACATCCGATGGATAATTTGCAAAATGGTTAGTCCATTCCAGTGAGTCAAAAGTATCCTGGTTGTTTATCAAGAGTAACGGTGGATATATTGTGTACTTCTTGGGTAATTTCGACATTAATACCGTGATCTTGTCCTTGGGTATTTCCTGTGAGATCAAGTACTTCTGTACAGCATTTTGTAGCCCATTTAAACCGTCGTCTTCATCTTTCACCACTTTTTCCACCTCCACAGCTTCATAGTGGGAAATCTCTTCTGGAACTTCATCAATCGATGTGAAAAGTGTTGGAATATTGAAAAATCCATCGTTTTTACTGATTTTTTGAGCCTTGTCAAGCTTCTTCAACGAGCTCAGCTGGTTTTTCAGCTCTTTCACTTTGAAACCATCGTCAACACGCAAAATCACCTGCTTCATAGTGCTAGTTTTCCCTTGGAAATCAGTCTCTTTTGGTGGTTAAAGCTCTCATCGATGATCATTTTTTTACCCTGTTGATTTCAATTTGTATGTGGAAAAAAACGAGATTATAAAGTCTCGGGATTCCTCACTGTTTACTACCAAAACAAACCACATCTAAAGCAGTGATAAAGACGGGAAACCACTGGATTATACTGGTTATAGCTGCTTAAAAATGGATCAAGTTTACTACGGTGCGCAAAATGACTGTGAGTTTATCTCTGGTATTGGTGGAGTTTAGGAAATGGTACTAATACTGTTATAGTAATGTCAAAGAAGGATAAGAAGAGAATCACGGTGCAGAACAAGTTGAACAAATTGGATGAGTCGTTCAGCTATGAGAAGGATTACCACTATCGCAATATGCTATCAGGTTTACAGAGATCGCTCAGTACAATTCATCAGGGGAATAATGAAGTTGTAGCAGAGCGTATCAAGGATTTCGAAGAATCAAGAGATTATGAATTGGTTGAGCTGAGGTTATGGGAAGAGTTCCAAGTTAAGAGAGCTGAAAAGGAGTTTGCCGAAGAAGTGGCCCAGGCTAACCATGAGCATGATGAAATGGTCAAATTGGTGAAGGAGAAACTATATGCCAATTTGGAGAAACAGATTAAACAATTGAAAGAGGATAAGATCCTATTAGACTTGGCCAATTCCCATTCGTTCAATATGGACTCTACACTGACGAATGTTTCTGATTTCCACAAGCATACAAGATCCTCGGCACCAATGAAAGACAGCTCGATAAACTCTATAGGATACATGAGTGATAGAAGAGGCTTGAGAAGACGTGAATTGAACTATAGCACAAACAACGAAGACAGTCATCTAAGTGCCAATGACTCGGGGAACAACTCGACTTCAAAGAGAAGGAAACCAAATGGAGGGAACGGCTCGATTCATTCCAATGACGAAGGTAATAACTACCTTAGTGATGCTGGTGACTTGAGTTCTATTTTGTTTGGTGAGAAACAGGATAAAGTGCATACGAGACATAGTACAAAGTCGTTTGTTGCTCCTGCTGGTTTGAAACAAGAGGAGATTAATGATGATTTGTTGTTGTTGAAGAAAGCGGAGGTATGAATGTCTCTTTGGGACGCGGTGTGATTTGAGTATTCGATTATAGATTTAGTTAGTGAAATTGATACAATTTAAAGGCTTGATTTGACACATTGTAATGTTAATCGTTGTTGACTATAAGATATACTGTATAGTCCGATGTAATTCCATCAATCTTGCACCGATTTTAACGCTTCTTTTTGGTAAATCTAATCAGCAAAGGCCATCATTCCGTCCGATTAGACTAGTCCACTGGCATCTTCCACTCTCCATATCCAATCTCAGAGTCTCTGCCTGTTCTATTATAGACTATGATCAGTCTCATCAGCACTAAAAAAATTTACCATTAAACTTTTGACAGATTTCTTATCATCAACACAAATTATCCAGAACTCATCAACCAGACAAAGACATCGAAAGGACGACCCAATCCCAAATGAAGCCAGTACGATTGTCAAGATTTCAGAGGAAAATACGACACTCCCCTTTTCAAACTGTGAAAATCCGTGGTTCAACCATCAGGATATCCCCATTGTTGCTCATACTCGCTACACTCATCATCAGCATAATCATCACAATCATTGTGAAATGTACACCTAGACAAGACAACCACCCACAAAGATCTCATATCAACTATCACAGCAAAATGGACCATCCTTTCGTCACCGGATGTCAAGTCCCAGACATCGATGCTCCTAGGGCAAATGCGACTTTTGTCATCCTGGCTAAAAATGATGAAATGGATGAAACGATCTCAAGTATCTTGTCACTAGAGCGACATTTCAACCAATGGTTTCAGTATCCTTATGTCTTGCTTAATGACGTTGAATTCACAGAGGATTTTAAAACCACAGTGAGGCAATATTCTCAGGCCAAGATGGAATTCGGTGTGATCCCTGAGCAGTACTGGAGGTTTGATAATGAAGACACTGTGGAGTTTCAAGAAGCCATAGCTAAACAGGGTGACGAAGGGATCATGTATGGTACGAAGAAGAGTTATCACTCGATGTGTCGGTTCTATTCTGGGTTTTTCCATAAGCATCCATTAGTGCAACAGTATGAATGGTATTGGAGAGTGGAGCCTAATGTTGATTTTTATTGTGATTTGACATATGACCCCTTTGTGGAGATGGCCAGACGGGGGAAGAAGTATGGGTTTACGGTGTTGTTGAAAGAGTTATGGGAGACTGTACCGAATTTGTTCCGGTATACTAAAGGGTTCATGAAAGAAAATGGTGTTAGTCCGAAAACTACGTGGAAGTTGTTTGTTAAGGATAATTATTCCAAGTATAGGTATGGTTCGAAAAACTTTGATTCGATGTATGAGAGTTTGAAGTATCCTAATGAAGTGCATGATCGATTTATCGAGCATTTGAAGATTGAGCAGTTGGTTAAAGAGTCAAGGGAGATTGGTGTTGGAGTTAATGATGATTCGAAGTTGGATCCAGCATATTTGAAACTGCTTGTGGATAAAGCAGCTCATGGCTCGAATTTACCATGGTTGAGCGGTGAGGAGATGGAGGGTGAAGAGTACAATTTATTACATTTCTGGTCAAATTTTGAAATTGCACGAGTTGACTTGTGGGATGACCCCTTGTATGAGCGGTATTTCCAATATTTGCAATCTACTGGAGGGTTTTATAAAGAAAGATGGGGAGATGCACCTATACATTCCATTGCATTGGGGTTCTTGTTGGAACTGGATGAGATTCATTATTTTAGAGATATTGGATATAGACACTCCAGTGTGACGCATTGTCCTGCGAATGCTCCGAATCAACTGAACTATGAGCCTTCTAAAGAACAATTCCCATTTGTTGATTCGCAAGTGAACAAATGGTCCTCAAAACCAGACGCTGTCAAGTCATATGGTGTTGGGTGCAGATGTAGATGCCCTCGGGGTCATCGAGAGATTGAGGATAATGAACATGATTTCCTTGCCGGGTGGTTTGACTTGACAAGTGATGAACCTAGTCAAGAGGAGATCCTGAATATCAATCGAATGGAGCAAAGACTGAGACGTGAGTTCAAGAAGGGACTACTACTACAATAGAATTAACCTTTAAAAATAACTTGAATTGACTAATGTACATAATAATAAAATCCCCATAATAATCATTACCCTTAATTACCGAAACCATACAAGGTTCTACCTTGTCTCTTCAAAGCATAGACGACATCCAATGAAGTAACAGTTTTTCTCTTAGCGTGTTCAGTGTAAGTGACAGCATCTCTGATGACGTTTTCCAAGAAGGACTTCAAGACACCACGGACTTCTTCGTAGATCAAGGCGGAAATACGCTTGACACCACCTCTTCTGGCTAGACGACGGATAGCTGGCTTTGTGATACCTTGAATGTTATCTCTCAAGATTTTTCTGTGACGTTTAGCACCACCTTTACCAAGACCTTTACCACCTTTACCTCTACCGGACATTTTGTATTATAATATTTGTTTGATGAGGAAATCAATTAGATTACAATGCTGAATAGGAAGTGGATTCCATCCATTATTTATATCAAGCAGCTGCTCACCAACAAACGCATCCAAATCACGGTCGCGTGTGCTTCAAGTCTCGGAATCTCTTTGTTTTGTTATTGTGTTTGAAACGTAAACAATGCGCTTTTTGGCGTGTCGGACTTAGAATTACACTAGTAATTGGGCTTAACTAGTGTACATTTGAGCACCAGAATGACACGCGGTAAAACTCAGCACCGGCCGCAGTGTAAAAATGGGAACCAGAATTCGCGGTTTGTTAGTGCTGGAAATTACACATGCTCAGTATACATCTATGTGTAAATATCAGTACTAAGTAGATATGGACCCAGATTTACCATACTAACAGCAGCTTAACTATGCACCGCCCAGTGTAAACCCCAGCACTAAGCCCCCTGAAGCGCCCAATTTCACTGTTTACAAAACAAACGCCAAACACGCTGAGAAACAATCAACAATGTTGAAGCGCCACCAGAGCGCACGTATTATAAAAAGACGCTGGGATCCGCTTCCAATCAACAAACAGATCACTAGTCTCAGTATCAGTATCAGTCTACAATGGCCAGAACTAAACAAACAGCTAGAAAGTCCACTGGTGGTAAAGCCCCAAGAAAACAATTGGCCTCCAAAGCCGCCAGAAAATCCGCCCCATCTACCGGTGGTGTCAAGAAGCCACACAGATATAAACCAGGTACTGTCGCTTTAAGAGAAATCAGAAGATTCCAAAAATCCACTGAATTGTTGATCAGAAAATTGCCATTCCAAAGATTGGTTCGTGAAATTGCTCAAGATTTCAAGACTGATTTGAGATTCCAATCTTCCGCTATCGGTGCCTTGCAAGAATCCGTTGAAGCTTACTTGGTCTCATTGTTTGAAGACACCAACTTGGCTGCTATCCATGCTAAGCGTGTTACCATCCAAAAGAAAGATATCCAATTGGCTAGAAGATTAAGAGGTGAAAGATCATAGATCTGACACACTATTAATGGGTTTCACTTCGTTGGTTTATGATTTTATTGTATATTAGTTGGGAATATAATGATTAAGGAATATTTCATTTGATTAAACAATGGATTTGTAGTTGTTGTTGGTGGTGGTTTTGGTGATGTTGATGTCGGCTTATGTAAGCTCAGCAAGTAGATTGCTACTTCTGCTATAGATGAAATTTGAATCTTCAACAAACATCAACAACTATTAACCAGTGCAATAATCAATAATCACCATGGTTGAAATAACAGAATTGAAAGACGAGATCAAGCAAGAAGTCAAACAGGACCTCAATGCCAAAATCGACACCAATGCCCCATTATCAGAGCAATTCTACCAAAGCTCAAGAACCCCATACCCATCATGGGTCTTTGCATCTCTCCTATTACCAACTCCCCTAATCTCCAAACAAAAAGTCCTCCAATCAAGCTCTTCAGGGATCCTCTCCAAGACCAAGACAGTCGGGCCATCCACCATAAACTCATTGGCATTCGGGAGTGCCATGGCTCTCGGTGGGTGGATAATAAAAGATGGTGATGTTGAATCCGGATCAGGGTTTTTAACAGCATGGACCTCTTTGTATCTCTTGGTCAATGGTACAAACTCTGTCAAGGCATTGACACATGGGAAAGTCTGGCCTATGGTGCTTAGTGGTGTCGCTGCTGGGAACTTGTACATCCATGCCAAACGTTTCTTCTACGGTGTGTCTGCTTAGATAAATAACCACATGATTATTATACTATGTATGGAAAGTTGTACATTGTTCACCACTTGATCGGTAGCCAGCCCTCCCTTTCCGCAGTCTGTACAATCTCATCATTCTCATACATCTCAATAAACTGTTGATCCAAAGGTCTTGCCTTTGGAGCTGCAAATCTTCTGTACTCATCGAAAATCATCGTGAGGGACCATCCTTGTAGTCGTCTTATACATCCAACAAGACAGCCTGTTCTATGCTTCCCTCTATTACAATGGATCATCAGCGGGTGGTTTGCCGGGTTTATGGCGATTTCCAAGGCTTTTGTTAAAGAGTCTGGTGGAACATTGACAAATGGCTCTTTATTACCACTCATACCGACTTGGAAAAATTGGATACCTTGGGTCTGAATGAAATCCAAGTTTTCCTGAGGGTATTCATCAGAGACGAGGCATAATATCGTTTTCAATTGTAATTTCTTCAAAAAGGAGAAATTTTCAACACGAGGGAAAGAGGATCTATAAATCTTGCCTGCAACAGGTGAGAAATTCTCTGGAGGTGTGAACTCTTCTTGTGTTATATCATTGGAACTATTAGTCTCCGTCTCAGTAGTTTCTCCTAAAGAGATATTGTTTAATAATGGTGCAATCTCATGTGAAGAGAACTCATCTTTGATTTTCTCCAACTGTTGGGCCAATTCACCATCATCAATCATAATGTCATCCATTTCAAATGGTGTGCCATTGGATATGAGGCCTGATTCGTACCCAGAGTCATCAACTCGTTGTTTCAAAGGGGCGTGTGGATATTCACTCATAACTTGAATATAATATTGTCTGTTTGTATATGTCTATAGTTGTTTCAAAGTTGAGATTGTGTTTAATTCGGGGGTACTGTTCAGTCTGATCTTACAGCATACCTTCTCCTCTAGCTCTCCAAATTAGTGTGTAAAGTAGTTGTAATGTGATAATGTGTTTTGCAGTAGTATTGTAACAAGTGGGAACAACTCTGGACCAAAAGCAGCAGATTTATCAATAATCTGTTTCAGGTTTTTTTTATGGTTTTAGACTGGTATCTCAACCAGACTGGTGCAAAGCTGGGCTCCTAGGCGCAAGAAGTGTTGACTTGTTGCTCACCATTTAAGAAAATCCTCTTGAAAAGTTGTTCATGTTGAAGTTGGTTCCCGTCCCTTTTGATCAACTGAGGTAATTTTCGAAAGTCTCAGGACTGGAAAAAATGTGTGCTAACCAGGAAAAAATCTGGATTATGTAATCAGTATAACGTATTGGCTTGTAAAATTGGTACTTAATAGGTAAATTATGTGACTATTTTAAGTTAAATCGATTGTTTATTTTATGTAGAGTGTACTCCTGTTATTTTGGTGCTTGATTGGAGCAGAAAGGGGAATGTGAAATTTTTTTAGTAGAAATCTAAAGCAATTTTTTAATGTTAAACATTTTTATAAGGTCCTATTTTTTGCAACACTAAATTAATTTATTGACTGATAATGATGATTTCGGCCATAATGGCTACAGTATAGATCCTTTATAAATAGATAATGACTTTTTGAATTGATTTAATTTCGAATTTGCAGCGCTTTGTTTGTTGAAATACTATCTCGATAGTATTTGCAATACGGGTCTTAAAAATTAGACTAGTCTCGACCATTCTCTTTGTATATAGGACTAGGCCTGGAGCCAATGCATACGTCGCAAGCTCATAAATAATCTAGATGTAGTGTTGACTACAATATGAATATAAAGTAACGATTGCACTGGCTTTTGAAGTCTCAGAAGCGATCAAATAACTTTAATTGATCATCTTATACACAAAGTTCAACATTCACAATAGGCTTCATTATGATGTTCAAGAGACGAATTAAAATCAAAACTCTGTTCCAGACCCTAGATTAAACCCATTCATAAAGAAATCATCATTGGTAAACAACGAATCGAAAATTCCAACATCTGATCCATTGAAATCGAAAACATCAAATTTCAAATTATCCTGTATCTCCACCAATTTCAAATCATTCTTAATCCCCTTCAAGATCTCATAGATCCGCATCGTGGTACTATCCAATATCGAATTTTCCATGAAATAGATAACATTGGACAAGATCTCCAATAGTTTTTTCTTATCCACTACTTCACCATCAATCTCCAAGGAGATCATATCGTTTGATGAGTTTGATAAATAGATGAAGAATAGACCTGCCACAAGAGAGGAAGAGTATGCATAGATACAATCAATTGCATTGGCACCTTGATTGAATTTGAGCGAGACGGCATTGTGCAAGAGGTTGGAGCATTGGATGGAGGCATGGATACCTGTTTTCATGATATTTAGCAGTGTTTCATCGGTTTGCACTTTATAGTTGGTTATGGCGATGTATACCATGAATGGTAATGTTAGGTTGACCATGTAATAGTAGAAATGCAAGTTTAATTTGAAGTCGTAGATTGTCGTGATCTGAGTGATGGGTGTTATTTGTAAATCTTTGTACATCTGGTTTAGTTGGTTCTTCATAGATAGGGTTCTCTCGATGTTTATCAATGAGATGGGTTGTTGAGACTGTGAAGATCTGCGTTCTTTCAAGATCTTATTCAAGAATCTAGACAGTTTCAAATCAATCAGGAAATAATTTTTGAAATCTAGGGATAAGTTGTTGATGTTTGTCAAGTCTGGATAATCAATATCAATTTCATCTTCATTAATATTACTTGGACGTCCAAATGTGGAACATAGTGTTAGCTCAATCTTGTATAATGACCAAAACACTTGACTTGCCAACACGGAATGTTCATTTGATTTCTTAGATTTGATCTTCTTATGTATCCCCAACGAGATGGCTTGTCTTAATGCTAACCCGATTAAGTTCCATGCAGAGTCTCTATTCTTGGTAGAGTGTAAATATCTTGCAAATAAGTACAGGAATTGTATAGATTGGATCGTCGACGCCAATGCAACTTCTGAAAGAATTATCTGTAACACTTCAATGATCTTGGTGTAATCCAATTTGGAATCAAGTTTAACATTTTTCGAACACGTTAACCAAACAAGATAGATACATCCGACAAATGCATTTGATAATTTCTGTTCACCTTCCTTAGGTGTTTCACCATTCACCACTTTCCAATACGTTTCATACTTCTTTTTGAAATCCAATTCATTAAATATGAAATAGAAAGGATGATAATTTTTGAAGAAATAATCGATGTATTGATCAGATTCCTCCCTGGTAATGAATTGTATAATGGGGAAACTAGCCTCTTTATTGATCAAATCCGCAATGTATTTCTTGGATTCCCCATCTGCAATGTTTTGGAAAAGTTTCAATTGGTAATCAAATGATAAATTGGTTCTATATGATCTCTTCAACAATAAATCACATAGCACACTGAATAGAACCGATGTCCCTGAGGACCCAACATAATGTCTATCACCTCTTGAATCGATAACCACTGTATCCTTGTAATTATCCACTGTTGGTGGATCTTCCAACATTCTTTGTGAACTGACAGAATGGTTTAATGGTGATGACTGAGCCATCGCAGTGTCATTAGGCGATTGCATCTGTTGTTGCGTCTGTCCAACACTTGGACTCTTGTCCATTTTGGGTGAAAAGGGTTTCAAAATCTTGGATTCCACTTCTAATTGATCCAATGAATCTTCTGGTAGTCCAGAGGGCATCTTGATCCCCTTCGTCTCACCCAACTTGATCAGCTCATTAACATTATTCGTATCAATATCTGGATATAGACCCTCCACTAGAGACAATAGACTTTGGTAATGCATCCCCAAGTTCTCATAAGAGCTATACACTCTTCTTCTTCTCGGTATAGTCGTGATACACTCCAGCGCATGAGCCTGGCAATACGCACAGGGTGTCTTATTATCATATTTCACAGAGTCCGATGCGTTTCTAATACACTTGATCTTCTTCTTCTTGCAGACATCGCAACTAAACGCAGCTCTCTGCCTGTTTTCCGGTGGCACCAGCCTGCTCTTCTTCTTCGAGACCTTCCACTCGCTCATCTTTGAACCTCAAAACAGCCTCAAAAGAACCTCAAATTGCAATTTCAGAGTTTATAACTTTTCGGATAATTGCATGTTTTTATCCGAACCTCATCAAAATTGTTCGCGAATGCGTTCTGTGGCTTTTTTTCTGATAAGGCCGAAATTGTAAACATTAATTGTAAGACAAGATCAAGATCAGAAAAGCCATAGTAAATACAGCCATTTACCACGACAATTTCACCAGCTGTTTAAAAGGAGGAAGAAAAAGGATATTATAATGGCCTCCACACAGTCGTCGATCATCAATTTGTCCAAGACGATCATCGGGTCTGGTCTCTTGGCCATTCCAGTCGCATTCAAGTATGATGGGCTTTTGCTAGGGACATTATTGATCTTGTTTTCTGGGTTAGCGTCATCTTATGGGCTTTGGATCGTGACAAAGACCAGTGATATGTTGCCAGTGGGGCATGAGACCTCTTTTTTTGCATTGTGTGCGATAACGTACCCGAAGTTGACGTTGTTATTTGATTTCTCCATTGCTATCCAGTGTTTTGGGTCCGGGATCAGTTATTTAGTGTTGATTGGTGATCTGGTTCCTAGTTTGATTGATCATGTCTTGACTCGAAACCAAGTTATTTTGCTCACGTTGATCGTCATTGTCCCACTAATCAGTTTGAGAAGATTGGACTCTTTGAAATTTGGTTCGTTGATTGGGTTGGTTGCTATTGGATACCTTACAGTATTAGTCATTTCACACTCTATATGGGATGATTGGTCCAAGACTCAAGGTCATGTCAAAGTTATCGAGACAGGATCCATTGCACAAATTTTGACCTCGTTATCCATCATCATCTTTGCATTCACCGCTGCTCAAAACATTTGTACCATCACAAATGAAATCTCCAACAGATCAAACTTGATCTATGTCATTGCAGCTGCAAACATCATCGCTAGTGTTCTTTTCATCTCTGTTGGTATCTCAGGGTACTTGCAATTTGGTGATAATGTCAGTGGGATTGTCATCTTGGAATACTCGGATAAGTTAATGAGTACCAAAGTTGGCAAATTGGCCCTAAGTTTGATGGTCATCCTGTCATTCCCATTAATGTTCCATCCATGTCGTCTTTCGACTAATAACATGATCCATTGGATCGAACAAGAAATGAATAAGACCAAGAGAGAAGCAAATGCTTCAGTGAATGAGAACACTGGATTGTTGGCTGGATCCTCCACTATTGAACAAGGTCCAACTGATGAAGATGCTGTTCCATTCCCTACAAATAGATTTGTCCTTGTCACTGTTCTTTTAGCCTTTGGTACATACGGACTTGCATTATCTCTCCAATCATTTGAATTAGTCCTAGCTTTAGTCGGTGCCACTGGGTCCACATTAATCTGTTTCATCTTACCAGGTTTATTTGGATACAAATTGTTCCCAGATGCATGGAACAAGAACCTAAGTTTGGCATTAACAATTTTCGGTATCATTGTGATGATTGCATCAGTCTTTGCAACATTATACTACTAAAACCATTTGATCAAATATAATATACAATACATGCATTGAGATGAAATTAGATGTGTATAGAAGTAATCAAATAGTGAGTCTGTGTGGAATTAATGCAAGAAATATAATGTTTTAAATAATGATAATATAATAAAAAATATAACTTCATGTCTATAGCTTTGTGTGCAGTGGAGGGGTTGGTTGTATTTGTTTATTCATCGTCCTCATCTTCATCTTCATCATCACTTCTAACATCATCAGCACCACTTCCAGTGATGACTTTTATGGCAACTTTAGCAATCAAATACATCCAGATCATAGTAATGATTTGCAATCCACCTAATAATGAAAGGAACACATCAATGATACGGTCAGTGAAACATCTTTTTTGGACAAGACCTTCGATACATCTCCCTGAGGCCATAAGATCCCTAGCTTTTGTCGCAGCATGATAGAAAATGTAATTGTAGACACCATGTCTCAATATGATCCAACCACCAACAAAGACACCAAACATGATATCACAAATGGTTTGATATCCACAATATTTCAAGATTTTCGCAGTGGATAGGAAAACATCAACAACATCCATAATGACCAAGATGACGTTCCCAATTCTAGTGAAATAGTAATAATAGGACCCCACAACCAAAGCCACGGTGATGATATGATGACCAAACATTTGATAATGGTCTTTTCTTCTAGCTTCTATATTCAAGATGAAAATCTGTTGGGACCATAGCGCGATGGACATCAAGTAATAAAATTTGAATAACCAACTCATCTTGTCGTGAGGCCATCCAATGTACAAGTTGTCAAAATTGCAAAAATATGGAGAGTTTAGGTATAACCAACCTCCCACTGCGAAGGAGGTACTGTATAGGATAACACACCAACCTTGTTCCATGAATCTTTGCTTGGCTTTAGTGGAATAGATTTTATTTTGTTTAGCAAATGGTTTCAAGATATAATGCATTGAAAAAGCACGAACAAACGTAGCAGCAAAGATACCAGTTATGACGAAATATAAATCATCCACGCCGATATCGTAGAATTGCGTACCTGGGTATTTATGTTGTAATGAAAGGAATTTCGAAGTGTATGGTTTCAATGTGGCGAATTGGTTGAGTATCACTATGGAGACAAGGGCAAACAATGAGATTTCAATTTGGTACTTGTCCACCTTATTTGTCTTGTATGAATGATTGATCTTCTTGTTCTTGTTCTTCTGAGGCTTGGAGTCAAGCGGTACTTCTATCACATCCTGGATCTTCTCATCCTCCAATTCAGACGATGAGGCACTGCTATCGGACATTCTGATTTGACTTATTGTAGTTTCAGTCTCGTTCTTCTCCAACGAGGAGGTCGAAGTATTGGAAACAAGCATCACCTGGACCCTTAAGAAAGCTTTGCTGTAGCAATGGTAATCAGATCTGGATCTTGGATGGATCTAAAAGTAGACAATGAAATGACACGTGAAAATCAGCTGGGAAAAAAGCCACTCTAACAAAACCTGGCACCCTGGTTCGATTTCTCTAACAAAATATCACTGATTAAAGCACTTGCAATGCTCCCCTTTTTTTTCAGTTGGGATTCCACGTCGTCAGCTTATGGCGGCTTTGCTTTGTTCGTTCTCAAATTGTAAACAAATCTCAAATTTAATTTTTAAATGGCCAGATTTCGAAATTCCTGGTAATTTTTTTTTTTTATTTTTTTTTTGTTGAATTTAAAATTAAAATTTAAAAAAAAAACAAGAAAACGTTCGTAACCATTTCCCGATTGGGAAATAGCCAGATGGTTATACCCCTTTTTGATATTTATTTGATTGATCATCGGTTCAAGAGGACTTTCTCCAGTGGTTTCTTGCAGTTGTTCTCGTCATAGAGTTCCCACACTTCGTACAGTGTCACGAGCTCTTGCACGGCTTCAGAGACTTCTCCTAGGTCGATGTTGGAGTATCCCAGGAATTTCACGAGGTTTTGCAAAATATCGCTTCTGAGTATCGTTTCATTAGGGTTTGGATTAGTCGAGGAAGTGCTTGTTGTCTGCTTGGACGACTCTTTCTGATATTGCTTCAAATGGTGGTTTTTAAGGACAATGGTGAGGTATATCGAAGCCGTTGCAATGATATGCGGTGGGAACAATAATGGTAAATCTGTGACATAACTATCGTTTATAATGGACCAACTGCTCTGTAGTTCCTCTGGAGACAATGATAAAAGTGATCCTTGTTGAGACTGTTGAGGCAATTGTGGAGATGCAGTGCTGTTTGTTGTAGCATCATTAGCCGGAGTGGTGATACTGGACTTGTGCAATGAGTTATAACCTGTCAACACTTCGTTAATCAATAGCAATGATCTGTATGGATGATGCACTATGAGATAAGTGTCCAATTCCTCAATCAAATAGAACTCAAACTCGGCAACTTTTGTAGCGTCATGAGGTATGTATTCGGGCCATAAGTTCCTAGCTTCAGACACTATAGTCCGGATATGCTGTGGACACTCTTCAATCTTGCACGCTAAATAGATAGCCGTAGTGATAAGCAAGTACAAATTGACCTCTTTTAAAGAGACTCTCGTCAAGAATCTCATCAAATACACTTCTGCAGTGGATAGTGCAACTTGTCGAACATTGAGTCTTCTCCCTAATTTGTTCACCAGCGAATGGATATAAATCCTCATGTACATATCGTAGTTCACAGTGACTCTCGATATCAAGTCTGATTTCTCCATTGTCGTCTCCAACAGCTGGAGTTCTTTCCTAGCATCTCGTAGAGACTCTCTGGTGAATTGCCAGTTCATGCGTTGAGTTGATGACCAGAAATCAGCAGCCATTATGTCTAGAAATGTGCTTCAAAATTGAGGTACATATAATATAGGGGTGCTGGAATGGAATTTGCAAAGTCTGAAAGTGGGAATTGGTCAGATCAGTGTGATTTCTTGTTGTTTTGTTATGTTGATTTAGTTTCAAACGCTTTTCGATTCTGGGTCTTTTTTCCCGAGAAGTACGAAAAGACGCTTGATAACGAAATAAGTTAACAAGAAGCGGGAAAAGAGTTGGAATAACTACTGAAATCCAATAGTTCAACTAAAAATATATTAATCCAATAAAACAAGTATATCACTGTGAAAAGTTCCGATGAAATTCCCATTTTCTCCCACTATTCCATGCCCTAAAAAAACAGCGATCCCATTTTACAGGGCATTTCGCCATACTAAAACGCGCTTAACTATGTACGGGAAATCCCATTTCTACGGGCACTAACAAAAAAATTTCAAGTATAAATACAGCATAAAATTTTTTCACTTAACAAATTCCATACTCTTTATTCTTTCTTCTTCACGTTCATGAGCAAAGAATTGTTACACGTCGAAGCATGCAAAAGGATACCATTCAGTGTATCACACCTTCTTAGCTTTGGGGAAAGTCTCCGACCATTCACGTGGAAATCACGATGAGGTTTCAACAGATCCACTCATCAATACTTGTTTCCCTCTGTCTTGGTTTGCTTACATTCAGTGGATGATGTTACCACAGAGAGTATGGCCATATTATGGGGTTCTATTCCAAATGGATAATGGTTGTGCCGTGTTGTCATTTGATAGTGAGTTGTTGCTTGTTAGTACCATGTGGTTACTTATAAAGGGTCTTTGGGATGCTTTGATTGAATTGATACTCCTATTGAGTCTTTGAGAACCTTGTGTTCTGTCTTTATTAATCATTCATTTCCCATTGGCCTGGCTCTTGGAGAACACAGGCACGCAGTTTGCGTTTTAACTCATTTGACAATTACGACTCTTGTCCAGGAACTTTGTACTCGTCATACTCGTTCGTATGTGGTTTGACAAGTCTCTGATATAGCATCTTATGCCAGGATTGTGGGATTCATGTATTTCAAGTTTCACTGGACTATAGCCTAGTCTGGTTGATCTTTCGGTATTTGGGGTTTATTACAACCTAGAAGATAGTTATAACAATTGGTCATACATCCAAAAGATTATGATCAACCCAATGGAGCTTACTCTTGTCTCATGAACGTCACCTCCTTTTTTTCAAAAGTCTGTTCTTTAAACAGAGGAATCGCATAGTCAAATATGCCAGACTTCGCAAAAATTTACTTGTAAATAGATGTCAATTTGGAGGATGCAAAAAGACTCAGTTAAATCAGTGGATGCCACCATTTCTAACATGATGAGATACTAATGCAACATAGAGTCAAGCTCAGAGATCAAAGATCAGGGACGAGACTTGCTATTATAATCTGACTGGAATATGGCCCATAAATCTGGATTTAAAAGATGATTGCATACCTTCTTTTTTATATAGTGGTATAAAATTGATTTCTATCTATAATAAAATTTGCTCTTTAAAGCTAATCTCGTAATTTATATACTTTTTTAGTAAATTTCCAGGTGTTTTTAGTGTGGTTTTTTAGGTGTATTTTCGCTTATATGAACCCGGAGATTTTTGGAGCTGAAAAATTGTGCCTTATATACGTGTATAAACTTTTCACTAGTATAAATACTGAGAATTGACACCCAAAACCGATTGTCCTAAACTCCACGGTATGCTATAATCCACTAGAAGATCATTACCAAGATGCTTGTCCAGAGACTAATCCATTGCAACAGACCACTATTGAAAACCATGACTTCCAGAGCGCAGTTCCACAACACTGTGAAATATTTCGATATTGGTGTAAACTTCTCAGATCCAATGTTTCATGGGTCGTACCATGGGAAACAGGCTCACCAGAGTGATATCGAGGACGTTATCCTCCGTGCAAAGACTTTCAACGTGAGAAAGATGCTGTTGACAGGTTCGTCATTGGAAGAGAGTAGAACAACGTTACAATTAGCAGCAACGTATCCGGATCATTTGTATTCCACGGTGGGAGTGCATCCATGTGCTGTTAATGAGATTAATGAAGATAACGAGGTGGAGTATTTGCAGAGTTTGAAAGAGCTTGCCATCTCGGGGAAGAAAGCTGGGATTGTTAAGGCTTTTGGTGAGATTGGATTGGATTATGATAGATTGCATTATACACCAAAAGAGCACCAAGTGAAATATTTCCAAAAACAGTTGGACGTCGCTGTCGAAGTTGGATTACCATTGTTCTTGCACATGAGAGCTGCTAATGACGATTTCATCAACACGATTAAGCCATATTTGTCAAAGTTGCCAAATGGTGTTGTGCATTCATTCACCGGTACAGCAGAGGAATTACACAAATTATTGGACTTGGGATTCTATATCGGTGTCAATGGATGCTCTTTCAAAACTGAGGAGAACTGTGAAGTTGTGAAACAGATCCCATTGGACAGACTGATGGTGGAGACAGATGCTCCATGGTGTGAAATTAGAAAGACCCATGCCGGTTATAAATACTTGACTTCGTACCCTAATGAGGCATATCCTCCATTATTAACCAAGCAATCATCAGAATTATCCATTGCTACAACGGGGTCACAGAAGAATGTCGGGCAGTTGAAATTGGATCCATTATTACCATTCCCATTGGTGAAGAAGGAGCATTATGGGAGATATGACCCTTCGGTTAGAACATTGATTGGTGAGCACGCTGCTCCATTGATCAAGTCAAGAAATGAACCTGTCCATGTGGGACAAGTCGTGGAGATTGTGGCCAAGTTACAAGGTGTCAGTGTCGAGGATGTTGTTAAGCATACTTGGAATAATACATTGGGCCTATTTAACATTGAAGATGTTGAAGAGGATGAGTTCTTTGAATACTGAGTTGTACGTATAGAAAATTGGATAGATTAAAAGTTTAGATCATTAATTAGCTCGGTATAACTATAACGTATGTAGACAAAGTTGATAGTGGGGGAAAACAAATTGAAATCTATATTGTACATTTTGAATCCATCAAGCTTAATAGACAAAGGAAATTGCATATAAAAGAGTACAGATGACTGTGTGTGTGTGCTTGATGGAACCATATGGTAAGAAGTGAAAAAAGGATGTTAAGAAAGGTTAAAATCAAAAGAGTTTATTGGTGGAGGTTTTCATGACAAATAGAGAAATGATGATAGTAAGAAGAAAAAAAAAGATGTGCAAAGTGGGAAATGAGTAGTTAGTTTTATGTCTTTGGTTTTATTTGGACTCTTTTTCCTCGTCAATCTCTGTTATGGAACCACTTTGTCCTTCTTCGTCATCACCTTGTTCTTGTTCTTGAGCAGCAGATGAAGATGAAGCAGCAACGCCTAAGGATGACAAGATGTTTGAGCTGTCCAAGTACAACACCCCGTTTTGACTGGTTAACAAGTTGTTTTCTAATAATTGTTGGATAGAGATGCTTGGTAATCCGCTTCCTTCACCATTGGCAGATGGAGCACCAGCAGATGAACCAGTAGATGGAGCAGCACCAAACCCGGTGATACCACCAGCTAGAGATTCGTTACGTTCTTCTTCTGGATAGATCGAGTTAGCCACCGTTTTGAAATCTTCAGAGACTGGACCACCTTTAGCAATTATACTATCGTACCATTGTTCCAAAGTTTGGCCTTGTAATAGAGCGACGACGACAACAGACATGTTATCACAACCAATACCAGAACCACCAGAAGTTGGGGCCAAACAGATATCAATCAATGCTTCAGAGATTTCCACAAGGGATTTACGATCCACGATACCTCTTCTAACGACTTCGACAACTTGTTGAGATGATAAACAATCCCAAATACCATCACAAGCCAACACGACAAACTCGTCATCTTTAGTTAATTCGTGCTTCAAGACATCTGGGAACGCAGTGACGATTTGCTCTTCAGGTGGTAAATCAGCAGATTTCTTGAATTCGAAATCACCAATAGCACGGGAAAGAGCCAAGTTCCCATTAACACGACCGATATCGACAAACCCACCAGCAGCACAGATTCTAGCATGTTCACCTTCATTGTTTGGTTTATGATCATAACTTAGCGCCTTAGCATACCCATTTGTTGACAAGACTGTTCTTGAATCACCAGCATTAGCACACACAATTTGCTTGGAATCAATCAACACAGTGGTGGCGGTACACCCACTTTGGTCGTTTTTCAACTCGTCATCTTTCAAAATGGCAACATCAGTAGCGAGGAAAGCGTTCTGCAGGGCCTTGCCATACTGACCTTTGGCGAATTCTGGTTGTTTGGTGATCAACTTGTACAATGTTTCACCGGTAAACTTTGCAACACGATCACCACCATGACCGTCATAAACACCAAAGAAGGCGACTGGGTCCACAGGACTAGAGCTAGTTGAGGTGGACTCTTCTGTATCGTCATCAGTCTTGTTTTCCAGTTCTTGGAGACTGAGGATGGTGGAATGGGCATCTTCCATGCTGATTCTCCAACCTTGCATACACGACAACCCGTAGGCTAGCACTTGGTTCTGGGAGCTTTCAGACTCCTTTTCTGTGACTGGCTGTGATAGGATTTGACCCATGATGATTCAATATTTGTATAGTATTTTGTTGGTTTTGGGTTGTTTGGTGGTCAATTGGATAATTCGGATGACCTGTCAAGTTGGTAATAGTAGAGATCTCGTTTCCTCAATTTGGTTTGTGGGGGGTGTAATTCGGCTGTTTGTGCACGTGAGAGTTCCGCAATTGTTTGTTTCTGGGTGATTCGGTGGTGCTCTTTCGATTGGTGGCACTTGTAGCGTCGGATTCCTGCAATTTCCACGGGTAAACTGGGCGTTTTAACTTGGTTCTTGATGTTCAGATTCTGATAAAACTCGACTGACTCGCTTTTTTTTTTCTTTGTTGATTTTTTTCGTTTTTTTCGCCTTTGAAAAAAAAGCAAAAAAAAAAATTGGGAGAAAATTGTTGCGTCACGTGTTTTTGGTAGGAAAGGCACGTGATTGATAGTCACGTGATGGGTAAAATAATGGGATTTACTAGTGGAGGTGTGAATTGAGTAAGGTGGTTATTACCTTGTGGTGGGTAGTGTAGTGGAGATATTGGGATATATCTGAGTGGAGTTGGTTACTATAGACTAGGAAATATTTATGAAATTTTGAATGACTTCATTATGTCAAGTTTACCTATCAATAAAGCAATTAATGCTTTGTCAAACCCGTCAATTTCTGAGCTTGCAACTCAAATTTTCATGAAAAAGTTGGTGATTCATTCATTACGAAACCAAACTGAACAATTGTACTCGACACAATTACTCAGGATATTCATAGGAAGACAAGTACAATGCCAGTGAGTATACTCTTATTACGTTGATATAGTACAATTTTGGCTAACTGAAAGCACAAGTCCACTATCCAACCCTCTGTGGAATCTCTTGTTTCTATCATCCAAAATGACCGTAAAGAGTCATCTCCAGAGACTTTGCCAAACTTGTATCCAATTTACTCCCTAGTCTCTGACGATTCAATCACAGCTCACATCGCCTACTTGAAATTAACCAGACTAGGTGACGATTCTCACAAAAAGACCCAAAGTTTCCTATTGGAAAGTGCCAAAAATGGTGATACAGTGGATAGATACTCTTTCATTGGGTTTTCACCAAAAAAAATTATCAACACAGGTCCAGAGTTTAACAAAGAAGTCGATCCATTGGTCCTATTGGAACAAGAATTGACCCAGTACCGTCAAGCTCAACTACCAGGGATCCCTCGCTTAAGTGGTGGTGCCATTGGGTACATCTCCTATGATTGTATTCGTTATTTCGAACCAAGAACCAAGAGAGATTTGAAAGATGTGTTGAAATTACCAGAGGCCTCTCTGATGTTGTTTGATATCATTGTTGCCTTTGATAACGTTTTCCAAAGATTCCAAGTCATTAACAATGTTTCCATCGATGCTAATGACGATCCAGAGACTATTAAGCAAAAATACGAGGCTGCTCAAGAGAAAATTCATGAGATTGAATCAATCTTGTTGGACACTTCATTACCTATCCCATTCCCACATCAGGGGCCAATCGTTGAGAACCAAACTTTTACCTCGAATATCGGTCAAGAAGGTTATGAAGGTCATGTCCACAATTTGAAAAAACACATTATGAAAGGTGATATCATCCAAGCAGTACCATCTCAAAGAGTCGCTAGACCTACCTCGCTACACCCTTTCAACATATATCGTCACTTAAGAACAGTGAACCCATCTCCATACATGTTTTACATTGATTACTTGGACTTCCAAATCGTCGGTGCCTCTCCTGAACTTTTGGTGAAATCAGATTCACACAACAAAGTTATAACACATCCTATCGCAGGTACTATAAGACGTGGTAAAACCACCGAGGAAGATGATGAATTGGCTAAAGAGTTGAAATCATCATTGAAAGATAGAGCAGAGCATGTGATGCTTGTTGATTTGGCTCGTAATGATATCAATAGAGTGTGTGACCCTGCCACAACTTCAGTCGATAGATTATTAACCGTGGAAAGATTCAGTCATGTCATGCATTTGACATCACAAGTCAGTGGTACCTTAAGATCTGACAAGACTAGATTCGATGCCTTCAGATCCATCTTCCCAGCAGGGACCGTGTCAGGTGCACCAAAAGTGCGTGCCATGGAACTCATTGGTGAATTGGAAGGTGAAAAAAGAGGTGTTTATGCTGGTGCTGTTGGTTCATGGTCTTATGATAACAAGACCATGGATACTTGTATCGCTTTGAGAACAATGGTGGTTAAAGACGGTGTCGCCTACTTGCAAGCCGGTGGTGGTATTGTCTTTGACAGTGATCCTTACGACGAGTTTATCGAGACCATGAACAAGATGAAGGCTAATAACAATACTATTGTCGAGGCTGAAAAGATCTGGATTGAGAAGTTGGCCAAAGGTGAGAATTGAACCGGGGTTTTTTCTATAGAAAATATGTACAAACAATGGATTTACTATTCTGAACATAATATACTCATATCCATCCTAATAATACCATTTAAATCACCATCAAATTAATCCGATTTTATAAATATGAGGTTATATTGATTACGTAATCCAGAATTCCTTTCCGCGAATTCGTTCTGCGATTTTTTCCCAAAGCAAAAAAAAAGCGTTGACGCTTTGAAATTCAAAGAAAACGAGCGCCAAAACAACGCTGGAAACTAACGAGCTGACTACAACAATTAACAGAGGAAAGCTGCTGATCTTTGGATAAGGAATTGGCTGCTGCTGCTGGTGAACATTGCTGTTTGATAGAAGGAGCACCGAAAAACAACCAGAGTTTAGGATTTAGAATTGGCATTTTTAAGGGAAAGAAAACCCAGGATTACGGTGTTGCAAAACCCCCTTGAGATTATTACAAACAACAAACTAAACAGAATTAGACAGAATTGAGCTTTAAATAACTACAGAAGGTACAGAAAGAACACCCTGCAGAGGAAGTAATGAGTGACGACACAAACAATTTCAAATTCAGTCAATGCTTTGGTGATAAGGCGGATATCGTCATTACAGAGGCCGATATCATCTCCACGGTGGAGTTTGACCATACCGGTGACTACTTGGCTACTGGTGATCGTGGTGGTCGTGTTGTTTTGTTCGAAAGAAACGGTAACAAGAAGAACAGCTGTGAATATAGATTTCACACCGAGTTTCAAAGTCATGATGCTGAGTTTGACTATCTAAAGAGTTTGGAAATCGAGGAGAAGATTAATAAGATCAAGTGGTGTAAACGTACAAACCAGGCACATTTCCTATTGTCTACCAATGATAAGACGATTAAACTATGGAAGATTTATGAAAAACAGATCAAGATGGTTGCTGAGAACAATTTGAGCGAGTTCCAATACCAGAGTAACAATCATGTTGCCTCCAAGCTATCGTTAAACTCTTTACATTTACCAAGATTAACCTTACACGATAAGATTATCGCTGCGTCACCGAAAAGAATCTATTCCAATGCACACGCCTACCATATCAATGCCATCTCTATAAATAGTGATGCTGAGACATTTATGAGTACTGATGATTTAAGAATCAACTTGTGGAACCTAAACATCCCTGACCAGAGTTTCAACATTGTTGATATCAAACCTGCCAACATGGAAGAATTGACTGAGGTTATTACAAGTGCTGAGTTCCATCCACAGAGTTGTAATTTGTTTATGTATTCTTCGTCGAAAGGTGCCATTAAATTGGCCGATATGAGAGAAAATGCCCTTTGTGATTCACATGCCAAAGTGTTTGAAGAATGCGTTGACCCCTTGAATCATAATTTCTTCACTGAGATCACCTCGAGTATATCAGATGTTAAATTCAGTGCTGATGGTCGTTATATCGCTAGTCGAGACTATATGACCATCAAGATATGGGATGTCAACATGGAAAAGGAACCTATCAAGACCATAAACGTTCATGAAAAATTGAGAGACAAGCTCTGTGACACTTATGAAAACGATGCCATTTTCGATAAGTTTGAATGTACTTTTAGCGGTGATGGGAAATCCGTTATGACTGGGTCATATAACAACAATTTCATGATTTATCCAAACGTGACTGATCCATCTGTTGGCAACAAGCAACAGGATGAGATTGTGTTGCAGGCTGATAGATCCGCTTTCAGATCCAAGAAGCAACAACAACAGCAACAACAGTTGAATAAGAGAAAGAATGGGATCCCATCCATGTTGAAGAAGGATTTGGAATCTGATAGTATTGATTTCAAAAAGAGTATACTACACTTGTCATGGCATCCATTTGAGAATTCCGTTGCCATTGCTGCGACTAATAACTTGTATATTTTCTCTACATTGTGATAAAGAATATACACCTACATTTCATTTCCTACAAAGACTAAGCATATTTGTAGAATGCGTAAATTATTCTTCTGTTTTTGAATATCATAAATAAAAGTTGTTTTAATTTGAATTGTAATTTGTTACTTTGTGTTAAATTCGTGTTAAATTTGTTTAAAATTGTTTAAATGTTTATAATAAATTAATCCTTAATGTTTCTGTTGATGACTGGGTTCCAGAACAAAGTCTTATCACCATCACCCCAGAAGAAAGATTTACTTCTGATATTCATGTAATCGTATTGTTTTGGCCAGTCTTCATCAGAGACATGAGCCAAATGTTCTCTGTGCTTAGCGTGTTCAGCTTCAACAAAGTAGGTGTTGATGGCAGTGGCAATGATGGCTGGGGTGGCGATCCAGATGGAGATCTTCTTCCATAGGGCAGTGGTACCTTCGGCATGGTGTTCACTGGCTTTCAAAGAGTCCTTGAAGGCCTTAGCAGCTTGAGGATCTGGGTTTGGGTATGCTGGTTGGTAGGCATTTGGGTTTTGGTGGCCGTGGTGGTTTCTTCTGATTTGTTGGCGGATGGCACCTTGTTGCTTGGTGATGATTCTTCTGAACATGGCTTCAATTGGTCTTTTAATCTGTGGAATTCAGGTTCAAATGCTCAGCTTTCAGCTTTTAATTCGTTTCGATTTCTTTAAAATCAACAAAATCGTCTGTCTTTTTTTTTCTGGTTCGCTTATTGGCGGGCGGTCGACTTCCCTATTAGGAAATAAAAGTGTGGAAATACATCCATTTTTGTATAGTTATTCATTATTCATTAGCAGGAAATTAATTAGTAAAGTTATTTAGTATAAATAGATGAAAAGAATCTCTTTATTTGCTGTAAATCTTGTCGTATTTTTGCTGGACATCAAACTCCACGATATTGTTCCCCTTCAATTGATTACCAATAGTGAACCATCCAGGTCTCGTATTGTGATCACGGCCAAATATCTCCAGTTTCCTAGCATGAGGCCCCACTAGTCTCTCCACCATCTCATAAAGCTCATCAGGTTTACGTGATGTCTCCCTGGTACCACTAACAATGATATCCGTTTCCAAGTTCTTGCTTAGCCATTTCGGATCACCTTTAACACCAATTATCAAATGCTCTTTAGAATGGTTTAGCCAATGACCTGTACGACCAGTACAGATAGTTCTCCCCAATTGGTTAGTCTTGATCCAAATCACTTCATTCGAGACTTTGTAACCCCAGTTTATCAATGATTTCTTACCGATTTCAATAGTACGACCAGTGACCCAAAGACAAATTATTCCCTCGTCCTGTATAGAGTACAATGGTAACGAATTCAGTTCGGTATCATTACAAGTCCCATATGGTAGATTCATATGGATATTCCATGCTGGATCTGCAATAACAGCTGCAAATTTACCCAAGATGTTGAAATCAAATTTCCGAACATCACAATTAATCCATTGAGGTGGTAACACGGGTCTTGACACTGTGGCAACGGATCCATTATTATTCCATAATGACATCTTTTCATTTTGAGGAATGTTGGAATTGAACTCATTGCATTGTTTCTCCACTTGAGCCAAATGCGCCCGAGGGACATGTTTGGTATAATGAACATATCGACATGTATCCATCTTGTGACATGTATCCAAATATGAACAATCACCCAATGAGATATCAGTTTGTGAATGCACAATGGGGACAAAATGGATCTTGTTTTTGAAACAGGGGTCTGTCTTCGGGTTACTGTGTTGGTGTTGCACATTATTACACACCTCGATGAAAGGGTACTTCGGTGTAGTGAATTGTAATTTCTCCTTGGATAATGTGCGTGCAGTGGTTTGGTAGTTTAATAGTGAGTATAGTTGTTCCAGGTCTTTGTTCTCTTCTGGCACTAGCAACTCTTGCAAATGGTCCAATGGTGACATGGAACTCTTAATACTGGTACAATGCTCATCTTGTTGTGCTTTCTTTATGGAATTTGGAGACAATCTTTCCAGCAAAATCTCCAGGTTTCTCTGGTTTATAAACACGATCCTCTCCTTCTCATCATCGAGTTCAATAGCATACTGATCAATCTGCGATACCACTTTCAACTGTTCCTTAAACTTATCCAACTCCAGCTCCAATGTATAATAATTTGCCTTGAAAAGCGAATATGTGGTGTAAAGACACCCGGAAATCGGCTCCAGTGTGATAATCTTGTGGTTTGCTATGCAAAATTCCACTATTTCCACGTGAATCATGCTTATTTATGGCGATATTCTCCAGATAGATTGTCATTAAAGATCAAAATGGCGATGTTTCAGAAGCGTTTGTAATGTTTATATAGCGCATCAGATTTGCAGAACGAATTCGCGGCCTTGTTTTCACACTATTAACAAAATTTGACTATGGTGATGATTTGTATGGTGAAGAAACGAGAAAGATACTGGCAATTTAGGCAATAATGGTACAAGGTATGGCAAATTACAATGAAATATTCATTTTCAGGACCCTTTACTAACCATTTCTGTCTTTTTCAGCACCTCAAATCACCACTTTACCGACTTTTAAGAAGCCAAACATCTCATCAATTGAAAAGTTGATTCCAGGATTATTACAATATGAAAAGATCCATAAAGATGCTGATGCTGCACAATTAAAACAGTCGAAAGTCGGTGCTGTCCCTGTGTATGCTGATCGTTTGGGTCAAGTGAATCGTCAATTGCAAAACCGTCAATTGAGTAGTAATCAAAGTGTCAATGGACAAAATGCTCAAAATGAAGATACAGAGATGACTGATAGTAATAATGGTGAAAAGGAATATGAACTGACCAAGTTTGTGGAGTTGAAAAAATTCAAACCTGAAGGTTTGAGAGACCAATTATTTGAATGTGTTTTGACTGATGTGAAATTAAGAGGCACTACGACAGTGGAACAAGTGTTGAATGTTTTGGTTGATGATGATTCTGAAAAGGCGTATGTGTGGACTTTTATCGATGATAGTAATAACGAAGATACCAAGATTGTCTTTGTGAGGTTCACTCACGATGAAAGTGGGAAGAACGTTACACAGATAAGGAAGTTTCAAAAATTGTTTTCAAACGATGCAGGAGAGGAAGAAGATAATAAAGTGTTGCCATGGACATTACATTTGGAAAGTAATACTGAGGCTTTGATTAAGGATAAGGCACCAGAGGTTGTTGAATTAGATAAAGCGGTGATCTCGGGGAAAATTGATGAGATTCTCAGTCAAACTAATAATAAGTCAAGTGATAAATTGGATGACAATTTGGATTATCAAGTTGATGAGAATGAATTATTGGACTTACCACCTGAATCATTACCACAGTTGAGAAAGGATATTAAAGAATTTAGATTAAAAGTTATTGAAAATGAAAAACAGAAAAGGGCAAGGGAGGCCACTGAGGAATTGAAAAGATCCAAGGGTCAATTGAGGAAACTATTTGAAAAATTCAAGAATGAAGCTAATGAAATCGTGGAGGATGATGAAGAAGATAGTGATAATGAAGACGAAGATGATGGATTAACAGATGAACAATACGAGGAACAAAGAATTGAGAGGGAAAACCAAGAAGTGATTCGCCAATATAATGAAAAAGTGGCCAAGATTCATAAAGAAGAACAAAGGAACCAAGAACTGGTGGAAGAATTGGAAGACGCCCTAAATTATGAAAGTTCTATAGATAAGTCTATGGATAAAGACTTGTTAAGCTTGGGTAAATTTAAACCATCTAATAGAGATAAATTAGCTGAAGAGGAGAAAGATGAACTAGATCGTCAACGAGAAGTGAAAGAACAGGAAGTGTTAGCACAGACAAATGAGTTTTTAAGCACGATCAACATCCCATTGAAAATGAACTTACAACAACCACAACAACAACAACATGAAGCTGAGGAAGAGGAAGAACAGGAACCAGTAGTTCAAGCAACTGGTCTTGCCTCCCTTAGTGATGATAGACTCGATGAGATACTCGAACAAATCAAACCAACCATTGAGTCATACATTGAAGAGTTGCTCGGTGTTAAAGAGGATGAACTATTAGAATATATCATGATGATCATTAAAGAGAACAAGTCCAAAGATCTTCTTGTCGAAGAGTTGAAAGAGACGTTTGATGATGATGCGGTGACGATGGGTGATAAAGTATGGAGCGAGCTGGAGAAGTTGATATGAATTGAATGCGATTGTATTGTTGTATTATTGGAATGTAGTTTATGTGCTGGTTTCCCGATGGGGAAATTGAGTGCGCAAATTTCGGTAAATATGGAGGAGGAGATAATATCGTAGACATGACAAGTACATGACAATAATCACCATTTCCATAATTTCAAATCATTTATCTCACCTTGGAGAGTCTCATTAACAATACTACTGCTTTCTCCTGTCATTTTAGTGTAAATACTCATCGTCTTCTACTTTTTACCCTTAGTGCAACTTCCTAATCCGGTAATTCACTTTCGCCAAAAGGCATAATTTTCTTACCCCATTCGGTAATATCGGCACTTTCCACATTGTTTTTTTTGGAGATTTTTTGGAAATTGGGTATACGTAGAATATTTCTCCTATTGTTCAACAATTGTGGAGAAGAATTAGACAACAATCAATTGGAATTTGGTATAAATAGTGGTTTAATTAATCCAATAAGATCACTATTACTACATCAATTATATCAATTATATTTGAATCATGGCTCTCGATTTGGAAGATCAACTAGTTTTCTACAGATCGTATCACTACGATACGATTAATGTCCTGATCCACTCGGTCTTTGTTCCTACGATCTTGTTTGTATCCTCTGGTTTACTGACCAATGTGAGGATCCCTATCCCAATCACTGATAACGTCGAGTACTTGAACCTTGGTGTCATAATGTCCATTGGGTACTCATTGTTCTACCTGTATTTGGACTTGCTAGGTGGTATAGTTGCAACTCCGGTCTTGGTATGGTCCTCCATATATTTCACCAAGTTGACCGGTGAATACGGTGCTGAGATTAACAAGTGGTTTGGGATCTTGTTTGTGTTCAGCTGGATCGTTCAGTTCATTGGACATGGTGTCTTTGAGAAGAGAGCACCAGCTCTTTTGGACAATTTGGTACAGGCTCTAGTGCTAGCACCTTTCTTTATCCTATTCGAGTTGTTCTTCCTATTTGGCTACAGAACCGATTTGAAGAAAAGAGTCGATGCCAGAGTGGAGGTGAACATTGCTGAATTCAGAGCGAAGAAGCAGTAACTCAATACACAATTATTTATTTATTTATCTATTCGATAATCTATAGATTTGTAGACCTCAAATCAGCTGATATTTTATACCAAGCACCAAGTTTCCCCTAACGGCAGCTCTCATCACTTGACACTCGAGCAAATCACAGACAATGACCTCAAAATTTCAAAGTAGAGTCAGAGATCCAGGGCAAGAGTCACTAAGAAATGCAAAGCGAAGGGCTCTGAAAGCAGGCCCCAGGGTCTTTTAATGCTTGGAGCCCGTTCACCGGAGTCAAGCCGGATCGATGTTTCAGGGTGAGTTTTAGGGGTATCAGCTCGCTGGAAAGACGACTGGATAGCCCTTGAATTGTACAATTTAACGATCATAATCTATAGTAATTATCTATCTCGTATCAGTCGATTGTTCTGCTAAAACCCGCTAAACAGCTTGCTGCTGTATGTCCGTTTCAGGAAATTTGCGGGTCTTTTTCGGGTTTATTTTATTTCAATCAGTCATAGGCGATAACGAAAAATCACGTTGAAAAGTCTGCAAAACTTCTTGGTTCTTGGTGATTCTGAGACTCTTGGGACCAGGTATTTATACGCTGAGAGATCCGTCTCTGATCCCTGCCGTTAACTGATCTGAAATCCACGGGAAAGCTAGAGATATAATGGTGTTGCTGGACTTGGTTCATAGCCTATCACAGAAGGATCTTGTGGAGATACTGGAGCTCTTCCTGTGCAAGTTCTTCACGGTTCCAGTGCTTTCGTACGTGATTTACCAGACGACGAAGAAGCCAGTTGGTGGTAAGACCAAGGAGAAACAAGAGGCTAGAGAACCTCTCGTCACACAGACTCCTAGAAAGTTCCAGGCTGTGGATCCAAGTTTTGTATGGTCAGAGAATGAGCCATATAGATACAGACCTTTCAAAAAAGGTGAATACAAACTGGTCATGGGGATCCAAAACATTCCTGCTGACGAATGGCTGTTTGTCGAGAGCACTTACAAGCAATATACCACTATTAAAGATGGTTACATTAAAAATCCGGATTATCATGACCATGCAGTGTTTATGACCGATGATTGTATTCCAACAGTCATTGAATTTTACCAAGAAGCCACAAAATTCATGTTGGAACGTTATCCAATGTGTTTCAAAGCTGATGAGAAGGAAAATGTGATTCGTAACTTGATTAGAGGTGATACGATCCCATTGGATCCATATACACATATCGATGATCCTAAAGAGTTGCTGCGTTGCTTAGCAAGATTCATCGAAGAGGATTTCATCCTAATGTTCCCAGATACTAAGAACTACGATACCGATGAATATATTTTCAAAGGTGGTATCTTTGCCTTTGCTGCTGGGTTTGACCCGGCAGAAAGATTCAAGGCTCCATTAACAGCGATCCATGGTCCTGTCCCTGATTATCGTACAAAGCTAAGATCTCAAATGAACAAGTTCTTTGAGAAATTGAGACCTGGCCTATTTGTTAGAAGAAATAACTGGTCTGTTCAACCTCATAACCAGATTTTCGTGATGGGTGCTAATAAAGGTGTCGAAGGTGAAGAGATCAAATCCCTGGACCCAGACACTTTGGATTTCAAAAGACAAGTGTATTTCAGATCCGAGAGACAAACTTTGACAAGATTGCCCAAAACAGGATCCATCGTGTTCACCATAAGGACATATTTGACTCCAATGTGGAACATTAGAGAGGAAGGTCTTGCGGATGAGTTGGTCGGTGGGATCGAGGGGATGCAAGAGGTGATCGGCCAATACAAGAGAAAGCCTGAATGGGGGGAACCTGTTATCAAGTTCATGAATAGAGAAAGTGATGGTTGTGATAGACCGGAATTTGAAGGTTTGAAATGAATAAAGAACAAAGAAACTTTTGACAAGTGGAACAATCAAATTGAGAAGAAGCAGAAAAGGAGCATAATTTATAATTCATAGTATATAGTCATTTTATTAATCATATTCGAAAAAAATCATTGGAATGTAGAATAAATATATAATGAAATTATTCCTACTGCCATTTCAACCTGTGTAAAGCTCAACGGTATACAAAATCTTTAACATCTATATTAATTTCCATTGTAAACTACAACAAAGATCATTATCAACACCAAAGTCAAGTATGCCCCTCAGACCTATAAGAATCGTCAAGAGCTCAGTCACACTCACCCAGGAAACCCTTTCCAAATTCGCTCCCGAACTACACAAAATCCTAATCCATGCCAAATTCATGAGAATGAAAAAATTTGTCTCTAGGAAAGCCTATGTCCAAGACCTATACAAGACCTACATCAAGACCATCGTGAGGCGGAATGAGACACCACAGTTATTAGAAACTCTGAAATTCGTCCAGCTAGCCCTTGCAGAAAACCCTAAAGTCATTAGAGACGAACAGAACACTATAGTGAAGAGGGGGAAACAGACAGATGATCAAATGATTGCAAGATCAATCCTGGATAACATCTTGGACTTTGAACTATCGAAACAAAAGTTTTTGAAAAAGACCAAAAACCACAAGTACTCGGTGTTGTTGAATACATTGGATTTGGAGAATAATGGTGGTGAGGTGTTGAGTGAGTTTGATAAGGAACAGTTCACGACGTTGAAGGTTTACGCGGAGACTTTAAAGAATTTGAATAAGACTTTGGGGACGTGTTTGTGAAGGAAGCTCCATATACTGATGAAGTGTCATGGTAGTCTTGATTGTATGTTGCTTGGTGATAGAAGTATATCTCAAGAGTTACCTTTCTAAGAGTGTGATGCGCTATTGATATCGATCGTATGTTCGTTGTTATCAACATACCCACAAGGCCTAGTGCTTTATTTACCTTTTTTCTACATCGTGAAGAAGGAATGAAATGATCCAATCATCAATGTAAAGTTTGCTGATGCTTTTTAGAGTGCAGGTATCTATATTGTTGATTAATTCACCTTCAATGTTAGCTCTAAGGTCTCAAAGAAAGGTCACTAGAAGCTGATCTTCATAGACTACGTAGCTTGATTAATGATGATCTGCAATGTTAATACATAATTTCTACTGGCTTGAAATGCTCTTGTAATGTTCTCATGATTAATATCTATCTCCGGATTAGTTTCTACCGTTTGACATTTGACCATGAAAAAAGTATGGAGAGGAGCCTTGGAAACCACTTCAAACAGTCTGTACAAAGCATACAAGCATCTTTTCTGTATACTTTGACTTTATACTACTCATTTTGACACCTTTATGGAAGACTGCCATGCGTGCTAGGTTTTCGCTGCAACATGAGCATATAATCTATAGCCGATCAATTCGAAAACCATCTCTCTTCAATAGATCTCAAAGGCATATACAACATAATTAACGCAGTGAGATGATTCTAAAAGACGCAATTCCAAACTCTTTATAAAAGAGCAGGATTCCCAACTTTCTCTGTGAATTAACTTGTCATGTTTGCAAATCATAAATTGATCAATTATCCAAAATGCCTATTCTTGATACGCATACCATGACGGTGGTGCCTGAGTGTGAATTCCTTCAGTCTATGAAAGGTCACTTCACCAAGAATTACAATTGCCTGAATCCTAATGTTGAACGTCCTTCCTACATTGACTTACCATACGAGTACAAGTCTGCACTTTACAGACTTTCAGCTCTCAATTTTTATCATGTCGCTAGTACTGTTCCACTTTCCCTTGATGAGTTCAAAATGATTGCCGACTTGCAACAGGCTGGTAAGGCTGTTTGTTACCAGCAGGTCGAGTTTGACGATGCTGGTGCAATGAAATCGAGAACTTTTGTCAACTATGCTAAGACTAAAGTGAATCCTGCTGATGCTCGTCGTGTGTTTGATAAGATTAAAGATATTTGCAATAGCTCCAGAGTTGATGATGATGCAGCTTCGCTTGACAGTCTCGCCAATAAGTCGTTGCTCATTGAATCCAAGGGAATGACTTCCTCTTTACAGTCATTCCAAGAATCCATGATTCCTGTTGCTTTGGTCGATGATGATACTGACGAGGTTGAGATTGTTGATCCCTCGGTTGAATTGGATATTATAGGTTTCAAAATCCCAACCGTTAGAAACGGTTACGTCTTGATCTTGAAAGACCCAAATTGCAGCTTCCAGGCCATAGCAGATGACTTGAAGAGAAATTTAAACTCAAACGAAGGTGCAAGTGCAAATGCAACTCAAATCTTTACTGGTGACCTCGCTTTACTATTGAGTAAATATTCTCATCCTGAAGCCGTGGATGATAGTGGAGATGAGACTTACTACGTTGGTGAGACTGAGAATAATAATGAAGATGAGTCTCAAAATGAGAATGAATATGTCGGTGATGAGAACGAGCATCCTCAAGCTGCCCAGGTGGATTGGATTTCAGGTGAGATCGAGCTCTATCTCAATGACTTCAATCTTAAAGTCTACGGTTACATCGAGCCTATCGGTACATTTGATCCATTTGATGCTCAATACGCTAGTAAAATCCTAGCAAGACTTGATGTGAGCAGTCTTGAAGAGTTTGCTAGAATCACAGGAGTGTTGGAATTGGATCATAGAGTGGAAGAAGTCTATGGCTTTAGATATGCTGGACCTCGTTTGCCAGCACGTCAGGCTTTACAGCGTCCACCATGGCTTGGAGGTAACAGTCCTGCCTTTGAAACAACAAACCAATATAGAGAAGTTCTAAATTGGCAGCCTTTACCATGGCTTGGTGGTATTCCTTTCTCCAATGCTTTGAACGAAGGGGCTGGTGATGATGAGGGTTCAGCCGATAACGAGTCTGAAAGCTCTGATGAAAATAACGCTTCTGACAATGATTCTGATGATTCTGATGATGATAGAACCCTATTTGAAGAGGATAGGGATCCTGAAGACTCTGATGATCAAGAAAGCTTATTCAGTGATGATGAGGGTGAAGACTATGACGCTTATGATGGTGATGATCTCAGTGACCGTTTTGATGACGAGACTGTCGTTGATGATGATTCGATATTTGACACCGATGATGAAGAAGATGAGTTTGACGCTGAGTTTGATGGTTTCGATGACTACTTTGATGGCTATACTGAAGAGTATTGGGTAGAAGCTGAACAGCAATTACATCAATATTTCTATGAAGATTTATTCCCAAACTATCAAACATCTGCAGACTATAATGATATCTATGTTCTCTTGGAGGCTCCTGCCAGTGATCTTGAGGCACAGACTGATCCATTTGATGACTTATATGACGACTATAGTGATGAGTATTATGTGAGTTCTGAACAGGAATCAGATTGGTTCGATGAACTCTTACCAAATGCTCCCTCACCTGCAGGAAATGATGATCATCGTGATAGCGAGGATTACTATGTTGTTTCAAGACAGCCTCAAAACAACTCACGTCGCAATGAAGAGCTCGAATGGCAGCTTGAAGAAGCCAGAGAAGAGCGTACTTTCAATGCTGATTCTGGATCTTTGGGGGCTCCTGATCGTTTGTCTCTGAACCATACTATCCCTGTGGATAATATTCCTCTGAACAATAGAGCTCGTGTGAACAACAGAATTCGTGTGAACAACAGAGCCCGTCCGAATAATAGAGCTCCAGTGATTGATCTTACTCATGATGATGATGGATTTGAAGTGATAGGTGACGCCATGGAGATCGATTCTGATAGTGATAATGATGCTCACGACAGTGATGTGAGTATGCTTGATTATTAGAGATTCAGGCTCAGTCCTCCATATCCAAGGTCCATACCATTCATTGGTCCACATCTGCCTAAGGTTCTCTACTTGATAGTTTGGAGAACCAGGCTCCTTCTTGCATAGTTCCAAGTCATTGAGTTGTGTCTTCCGGTACAATCATTTGTCAATACTCGTCTCCGTCTACATATCATCCAGCTCAAGTCATTTTAATTGTTATTAGTTCATTTGTTGTTTCCTACTTTTTTTTCAATATATTTGTGTCCTTTATTGAATGTATCTGTAGTTGAATATGTACATGCTTGTATGTGGGTATGATTTGATTAAAAGAACACCGCCGGGAACTCACCTTGATCCCTGACCACTGCTCTTTGTAGCAATACATTAATAGGCTTCCCCAGATGGATAATGATATTGAAATCGTAGGGTAGTTGACTCTTAGTTCTGGCCAGCACAACGTCATACAAGTTCTTATCCACCTCGTCTTCCCATTGTCCATTAAATTTTTGCATCGAGTAATTTCTGTAGAAATTGATGAATTCATCATGCATTTCATTTTTCTGGTATAGTTTGTAATGGAAAATGAAATTTAAACAACTTGTATAAAAGAGAATCTTCAAACTTGCGTGTTCCATACTTTCAATTTTGTGCATAAAATCAGAATCGATACAGAGTTCAATGATGATTTTGAAAAGAGCGATGGGGAACCTATGGATTAAAGTCTTGTAACATCCGGATTTGAATTTCCTTAGTGCGTCCAAATAGATCATTTGTGTGATATCCCAAGAGGGAACGTTATTCAAGATATAGCTTTGTAAATGCCTTATGAAAACAAACTCTTGCTCTCTGGTTTGTGGTTCTAAAACATCATCAATATTCCCCAATTCAATTTCAGGATCTAACACTGGAGTGTATTTAGTACTTGCCAAAGATGGCATGAATGCATAAACAGCATTGAAGAAAACTGAGGTCTCTCTCATGACTTTTAAAGTTTGCAAGTCTTTAAACCTTGGTAAGCCCGTTTTCTTATCAATATCGAGCTTCTTCGGTATGATTGCCTTTGCGCCAGT
>JAJLXP010000073.1:0-77482 GCA_030674255.1 Hansenula queroliae | reverse complement strand
CAAAACCCAGGAAAACCTGATGTGGGATGTGGAAAAGATTTTCCCAGCCTCTGAGCCTAGTCAACTCAGAGGAATTCAAGTATAAAAGGAAGCCATTCTAACCTAGTATCCTTGTGTATAGTTTATAAGAAGATCATCCGTTTTTCAAAACATTAAACAGTAGCCTAACGCTTCCGCTTTACGTGCTGCTAGTTTAACATTATACAATTACACATGCCGAATTAAAACTCACATCTACATGTACATCAAGTAACATACTGCGAGAAGAATACAACAGATATGAATATGGGATGTGAGAGAGTCGAGACGGTTGGAGTCTTGGACCCGTTGTTGAGCTTTGGGCATTGAGCTATGGAAGCCACAACTGTTCCATACTATTCCAATCGAGATTGTTGGTCAGTTGAATACATTCGTAGTATTTGAACAGCTCCTATCTCTCAAAAGAGTACTACCTGCCACAATTGTCAATCGTGGGATCCAACTTCCCATCCTCTCTCTCTCTGTTCTTCCAGCACAATGGAATCCATGGATTCATGGAGTCGAGTCCACTTGCATGAAAAATGAGCTGAGGATTATGTCAAGATCGTACGTAGCAGCTGCCATGTATGTAAAGTGAGAATGAATATACGAGTAACAGAATCAAAATCATCCCATGTTTCAAGAGCATCAACGACAACAACACCCATGTCACCTGGAGCACGATTGATTCTGAATAATAAATCGTGTAGCGCTACAGTGGCAATTGCACTAGAGTACCCGCTTCAACTGAGGAGAAGACAGTGGTTCCAGACTGGTCTCCCCAGGCTTATAGTCTGTATTGCTGTTTGGGCACCTGGTGATACACCAGCAGTGCCTGTAACCGTGCACATCAACACCATCAACTACACTATCAACTATACAATACTTCAGTATACAATACTAGAATATAGTCAATAGTCCAGTAGTCAATACATCACAGCCCTTTACCTCTCGACTCACCCACCTCCCAACACCTGAGTCTTCCTGATTCCTATAAACTCCTTACTCAATTCTCCCACTACAAAACTCAATTCACTTTATTCATATTCACTTACAAGTTATGCGCTTACAGGAGACAAAAGAAATGTGTGTGTCCCCTACCAACAATTCCTAGGGATGTGTGGCCCTGACCACCTGTGTAACCAACTGATCCATCTGCACCGTCTGTGCTGCTCAGTATGGGACACAACACCCTCATATGATTGCAACCGTATCAGACACCCAGGTCTGCTGTGGTATAAAAGGACACCACATCCCATCTCAATTGAATGGACTGAATTGTTTAGTTCTCATCATCAAGTTCTTAGAACAAGAAACAAACAAACAAATTTCATCACTACAATGTCAGACATCACTTTAGGTCGTTATCTTTTCGAAAGATTGAACCAAGTCAAAGTTCAAACCATCTTTGGTTTACCAGGTGATTTCAACTTGTCCCTTTTGGATAAGATCTATGAAGTTGAAGGTTTAAGATGGGCCGGTAACGCCAACGAATTGAACGCTGCCTACGCCGCTGACGGTTACTCAAGAGTCAAGGGTCTTGCCGCCATCATTACCACTTTTGGTGTTGGTGAATTGTCCGCTTTGAACGGTATTGCCGGTTCTTATGCTGAACACGTTGGTTTGTTGCACATTGTCGGTGTCCCATCCATCTCTTCCCAAGCTAAACAATTGTTGTTGCACCACACTTTGGGTAACGGTGATTTCACTGTTTTCCACAGAATGTCCCAAAACATTTCCCAAACCACTGCTTTCATCAAGGATATCAATGAAGCCCCAGCTGAAATTGACCGTTGTATCAGAGAAGCTTATGTCTTCCAAAGACCAGTCTACTTGGCCTTGCCAGCTAACTTGGTTGATGACTTTGTTTCATCCGACTTGTTGAAGACCCCAATTGACTTGTCCTTGAAAGAAAACAACCAAGAATCCGAAGATGAAGTTGTCGCTACCGTTTTGGACTTGGTCTCCAAGGCTGAAAACCCAGTCATCTTGGTTGATGCTTGTGCTTCTCGTCACAATGTCAAGGCTGAAACCAAAGACTTGATGGATAAGACCCAATTCCCAACTTTTGTCACTCCAATGGGTAAAGGTGGTGTTGATGAACAACACCCAAGATTCGGTGGTGTCTACGTTGGTACCTTATCCAGACCAGATGTCAAGGCTCAAGTTGAATCTGCTGATTTGATCTTGTCCGTTGGTGCCTTATTGTCTGATTTCAACACTGGTTCCTTCTCTTACTCTTACAAGACCAAGAACATTGTTGAATTCCACTCTGACCACATCAAGATTAGAAACGCCACTTTCCCAGGTGTCCAATTCGGTTCCGTCTTGAGAAAATTGAACCAACAAATCGCCTCTGTTGTCACCAACTACAAACCAGCTCCAGTTCCATCTTTGAAATTGACTGTTTCCCCATCTGCTCCAGAAACCCCATTGACCCAAGAATGGATCTGGACTAAATTGTCCTCATGGTTGAGAGAAGGTGATGTCGTCATCACTGAAACCGGTACCTCTGCTTTCGGTATCGTCCAAACCAGATTCCCATCAAACACCACTGGTATCTCCCAAGTCTTGTGGGGTTCCATTGGTTTCTCCGTTGGTGCCACTTTAGGTGCTGTTGCCGCCGCTGAAGAAGTTGACAAGGAAAAGAGAGTCATCTTGTTTGTTGGTGATGGTTCCTTACAATTGACCGTTCAAGAAATCTCCACCATGATTAGATGGGGTTTGACTCCATACATCTTTGTCTTGAACAATGATGGTTACACCATTGAAAGATTGATCCACGGTGAAACCGCTTCTTACAACGATGTCCAATCATGGGACCACTTGGCCTTATTGAAGACCTTCGGTGCTAAAGATTACGAATCTATCAGAGTCTCCACCACTGGTGAATTTGAAAAATTGGCCAACGATGCTGAATTTGCTAAGAACTCCAAGATTAGATTAATCGAAGTTATGTTGCCAGTTATGGATGCTCCACAAAACTTGGTTAAACAAGCTCAAATCACCGCTGCTACCAATGCTCAAAAATAAGCACCTCTTCATCTAGTATGAACTCTTTTACGATAATTATATAAATTAATGCAACAACTTTTGGTTTAAATTTTACAATTAGGTTTTTCATAGATAAAAACAATGAATATTAGGATATAAACAATATAAACAAAAGTATACAATCGTAAGCTATATCATTCCAAGGACTCTTTCATGGCAATCATATCCTTATACTGTGCTGAACCGCCCTGTCTATTTCTTTCCAACTGGTGCTCAATCTCTCTCAACTTATCTTCATCAATATCACCACCCTGTTGCTGTTCTCCAGGAACAATCTGATTCGATGCAGCACGATCAATCTCACCAGAACTAGGCATGAATATAACTTTACTATTCGCAGACTTCGCCATGTTTTGCATAGCGTCCAAGTATCTGATTTGCATAGCAGGTTTCGATGCCAAAATGTCAGCGGCCTGTCTCATCAATTTGGCACTCTCCACCTCGGCTTTAGCAGTGATGATCTTGGATTCACCAATTCTCTTTGCCTGTGCGGCTTGTGATAGGGCCTTGGTGACCTCGTCGGATAGTTGCAAGTCCTTGATCAAGATGCTCTCCACGTTAACACCCCATTCCGCAGCGGTTTGAGAGATGATGATCTGGATAGCTTCGGCAATCTCTTCACGACGTTCAATAACGTCTTGTAAGTTTCTAGACCCAACAACATCTCTTAAAGTGGTCTGAGTTCTCTCAGTGATGGCAGTCTGGATATTCGAAATACCGAAAACAGCCTTTTGCGGATCAATGATATTGTAATATAGCACAGATTTCAAATACACAATAACATTATCCTTAGTCAAACATGCCTGCTCTGGGATATCTTGCACTTGGATCATTATCGACACAGTATGCAACTTCTCACTGAAAATATTCACATATGTCGACCCAGGGTCAGCCACTCTAGCCAATTCACCAAACTTGGTAATCATACCAATGGACCCCTGTGTCACGTCATGGTATGGATTACTACATGGACAACAGGCAATCATACCAACAACACCAAAGCAGGACCCCAATTGGTCAACTAGTCTTTGATAAGTCCCCTGTGGTTGGACGTTATACTGCTTAGCATATGTGATTTGCTTAATAGCGTCAGGTTGTCTCGAGATGATTGGTGGATTGCCATTAATACCACCACCATGTAATTGATGATGAGCAGGAACGGTCTCTCCTCCAGAGGAGGCATCCTCATTGTTAAAAACAGCTTGCTTTGGTGCCACTTTAGGTGGTTCGTAGTAGTTATCTTGATTTGACATAGTTTATAATGCTGTTTGGGAATTAAGGATCTTTGAAGGATACAAATATGGGTGGATCATGTCACTTTATATAGTACAATTTCTTAGGGATCTACAATGGTTGTTATTAAGCAAACTTTAATGGCCATTCACACCTGATTAATTGTAATTAGATGTTGTACGTATGTACCAAGAGTCCAATGTGCACCGTAAATCCTCGTCATTCATTGATATGTGCCCAGTGGAGGCTATACATCCTCGTACCTAGAGCTATTCGTACCCGTATCTTCAATAATAAATTACTATGATATCATTGATGTATCAGGGTCCCCGGCTGTACCCCGGTCATTCATTGTTTGAAGCCGATTATGTAAAACGTATAGCCTGTTTGAGAGTTATCGCCGAGATATGACCAATATATTGACCAGTTACCCAAGTAATATGATACTGAGATAGATAGATAATATGTATACTACGGCTATCTGAGGAGTCGGCTCGGTAGACTAGGAAGCTTAGATCCCCTTGAGTCTTGATGTTCTGCTTGTATGAAGATCTCGGAAGTATGTCAACGTTGAGTATCGGCTTGATAATTGCAGTCAAACTACGTATTTTCACTTTGGACTTGACAATATGGGTGGAGTCATTGGTCTCTCTGACACTCCCACCGTATCAAGTATCTCATGGCCGTTCAGCAATTCATTCTCACTGGGGTTATCATACTTGCTTAGCATAGCAAGATATTCCGGCCTTGACTTTTTTAGCATTTATCCATCACATATGCAAAATGTACATTGTCACGTTGAACATGCGAGTAGAAATGCATGGAGTGATCGAGGATATCCACCGTCACTCTGTTCTTATAATCATAATTTATGCAACATAGGAAATTTATCTGTGTGCCTTGCTTATTGGATGATTCACTAACTCTTTCACGTACACTTGCCCAAGCGCAGCCCATGAAAACATGTCATGAGAAGTATCTTCCACAGTTTTCATCTCATAGAAATCCTTGTAGTTTAGTACACGTGAGAAACAAAGCGAGAGTCTGACTGTGTGCGTCTATAGCTTATTATAGTATAGTTGAAGAAGTGGGAATTGACAAATGTATCTTCGGAAATACAGGCCGATCCCTTAATATAGCAGTACATCATGAGTCATAAACATAGATGGCTACTAATAATGACACAGCAATACATAACTTATAAATATCTTGATGAGATGACATTGACAGCGACGTTGACAGTGACACATTTCCGACAATACTATCATGTATGTAATATACTTCTGAGAGATAACGCCGAGTTTGGCACGTAGCATATTACCTTTATAGCTTATCACATAGACACTATAGGAGAGTGAAATGAGTACATTAATTCTGCGGATATATATAGGCAAACTACAGGGTACATGATGAATTCTTTGTCATAAACTGGAATGGCTAAAGAGTCAATAATTTCATGGAATGTAGTTTAAGTTGACATTGTCATTGACAGCTCCGCATTTCTGACTATAGATGATGAGTAATAGTATAGTTAATTTTGAGTCTTGACCCATTTATTTTTGTGTCAAATAGCTAGCAAGTAATCTTATCTCTTATCTCTATTACGTAATATATTAAGTAATCTCAAACTGAAATATGGAATTAGTGATCTTTGGTGCCCTTTGAACTGTGATACGAATTTACAATCTATATGGATCCCTTCTTAACGCCATTTTGATGATAATTAGCTTTCCAAATGATGAAAAACAGTACCTTTAAATTTCGAATTTTGACTAATGGAGAGTTAAATAAACCACCTAAAATTTATTTCAACTTTTAAATTTCTCAAATTGCTCAAAATAAAAAATTGAAATCATCTCTTTCGTTCCAAAATAGCTAGTCAATAAAGTTCAATGGTCTCAAATATTTGATTGACGTGCTCAAAATATACATAATCTTTAAAAAACTTCTATCTATTCTCCAAACAATATTCGGTGTATGCTGCACTTACCGAGCTGAAATGGATAATATCGGATATCGGATGAAACTCTCCAGCCGAACTCTCCGGCTAAATAACTGCTACTTTTTATTTAGCCCGCTGACAAAGCAGCATACGATTATCTAGTAATGAAGCGCCATTGTTCTTTCGATTTCTACGAAACGAAATAAGTTCACATTTAAGGACCTTCAAACCTCAATTCTTTCCACCTTTATTTCCAATGCTTAGAGCAGGACTCCTACAATTAGCTCGCAACGTTAAACCAACCTCAAGACCACTAATCAACACTTTCAAATCCCCACTAACTATCAGATCAACTCATCACTCCTCATTCCATACCTCTTCAATCATAATGTCCAACAATAACAACAAAAACTTGGATTTGAACGACCCTGAGCATCCAAAGGACCTAAAGGCACCATACCTCAAACTATACTCCCTTGGAACACCAAATGGTCAAAAAATCACATTATACTTGGAATTATTAAAGACCCCTTACTACTTACGTCGTATGGACATCTCCACAAACATTCAAAAATCCGATTGGTTCCTCGAATTGAATCCTAATGGTCGTATCCCAGTGCTCAGCGATGTGGACTCTTCAAATAACCAGACTGTGATTTTCGAAACTGGTGCCATTTTACTGTACTTGGGTGAGAAATATGATCTGGCTCATAAATATTTCTATCCACCGGGCCATCCATTGTATTATGAACAATTGGAATGGTTGATTTTCAATGTCGCTTCACATGCTCCAATGCAAGGTCAAGCGGGACATTTCATCAAGTTTGCCAAAGTGGATGTTCCATATGCTAAAAAAAGATATTTGGATGAAACTGAAAGGGTGTTTGGTGTCTTTGAGATAAGATTAAAAGAGAATGATGGCTGGCTAGTTGGTGATAAGTTGAACATTGCTGATATTGGAGCTTTCACTTGGATCAATGGGTATCATTACTTGGGGATCGATATGGAAACCAAGTTCCCACATTTATATAAATGGCTACAAAAAATTAACGACATCCCAGGTGTCAAAGAAGGAATCAGTAAATAATGAAATTAAATCACATAAACACATAAACACAAATATAGTTCTTCAGTTCACTTGTTTTGCTCAACAGATTTGGAAATACCAATACCTTGAATCTTTTGATTGTAAGTATTACTTGAAACCCATTTACGAACACTTCTAATCTCATCAGATGAATAACCTGGGATACGAATATTCCAATTCTTCTCCAAATGCAATTGAACATCCTTAACATCCAAATTATCAGATTTACGATGTTTAGCCAAACGACAGGCAAAACTTGTAATGTTTGTAACAAACTCATCAGCAAGGTCCAATAGTAACTCTTCAACATCCCCATCAATCTGGGTTTCACCATCTCCTTCATCAGCTCCAACGGTTTTAACCAATTCACTCAGTTTTCTCTTGGATAGCACACGATCACTTTGCATTTCATATGGTGGTAATTTCATAATGGCTGGTGTAGTCAAAGCTGGAGCGGCAACACCTTGACCACCAGTCAGACTTGGTCTGTTTTGATTGACGGCCACTGCAACTGGAGCTTTAACATTGATTTGAGCTGGCACTGGCATTGATGGTACAGAAGTCTTGAAAACGTTTGCTGCTTGTGCTGGATTGATAACGTTCCCATTGGTATTTGTTGGCTTGGCTGCAGCGTTGACGCTAGTGATTGGTGTATTTGGTGAAGCTGAACGACCTGCTACAGCTTGCTGTTGTTGTTGTTGACCAAGTTGACCAGCACCAAGACCTGTGTTTGGTTGAGGTGTACCTGTACGTGATTGCAAATTGCTTCTCATTTGTTGATTCTGTCCAGCAATCATGTTTTGGCCCATACCAATAGGGGTCTGTGCTTGATTGATCCCCATTTGGCCTTGAGTCTGCGGAACTTGCTGTTGCTGTTGTTGCAAAGGCGCAGATTGTTGTTGACCAACAGGCTTAGGAATCTGCTGTTGTTGAATTTGAGGAGTTGGTGCTTGTGATGTTGTTCTTTGAGGTTGACTCTGAATGTTTCTGGCTTGTAATTGTTGTTGCTGTGTAGGAATTTGCTGTTGTGGAGCTTGTGGAGACTGTTGAGACATTTGGAAATTCGTAGCGTTACCTTGAGAATTCATTGTTTGACTTGCAGTTCTTTGAAGATTCATGTTATTAACATTGTTGTTGCCTTGTTGAACTTGTTGATTTGGAATCATCCCTTGTGTCAAAGCAGGACTTTGCAATTGGGAAGAGCTGTCAGAAACATTGCCTTGTGGTTTTGCCTGTTGTTGCAAGTTTTGTTGTTGTGGGTTCTGTTGATTCTGCTGTACTGCCCCAGGCGTTTGCTGTTGCTGCGGTTGTTGATATTGTTGTTGTTGTCTCTGGATTTGCTGTGATAGGTTAATGGCGACAGCTTTATAACTATTGTAGCGCTCTTTCAACAATTGTTCTTGTTGTAAGATTCTAGTCATTTGCTCTTGAGGCACTGCTGAGTTCTTTTTCGCCTCTTCAATGGCTTTCAGCTTCTTTTGAAATTCGGTCAAATACATTTTGACCTGTTGTAGCTGTTGCAATTGAGTCTTAGGAGTGGATTGAGCATTTGATGTAGCGGCAGTAGATTGAGTAGCACCAGTTCCTGGGGCGCCTTGGGTCATTGGACTTGGTGATGCGGTATTGGCAGTATTGACGGTGTTTGCTTGTTGAGGCAATGTTTGTTGTTGAGTGGCAGGTGATTGTTGATTGAGGGCTCTTTGTTGGTTTAGTTGTTGCTGCTGAGCTTGTGTCAATTGTGGTGATTGCACAGCTGGTGATTGAACTCTTTGTTGTTGCTGCTGCTGTTGTTGTACACCTTGAGCAGGGCGGCTCTGCGCTTGAGTTTGATTTTGAACAGCGCCTTGAGGTTGAGTCTGCTGTTGGATCTGTGGAGATTGGGATTGTGTTTGAGGTTGTGCCTGGCCCTGGCTTTGAGCACCATTGTTGTTTCTTTGAGCCTGTTGCTGTTGTTGTTGATATTGCAGCAGGATTTGTTTGATTCTTTGAGCTTTTCTCAGATGTTCTTGACCGCCAGGTGTTTCCAGCCCCAGCTTTTTGGCTTCCGTGAACTCAAAGTTACACTGCTTTGCCAGCTGTTGGATTTGACCAGGTTGGAAAGTCATTGGTCTTGGGGTCTGAGCCTGAGCCTGAGGCTGCTGTTGATTTGGTTGCTGATTTGGTTGCTGATTTGGTTGTTGATTTGGTTGTTGATTTGGTTGTTGATTCATGGTTTTGTGTTTATAACGTGTAATTTAAGTGATAAATGGAGATTTCAGTGGATAGTGAAATCAGTAGTTGAACTAGTTAATGAATTGAAGTCGGATTCAGTTTGAATTCAAGTGGTTAGCGATGACTTTGTCTGCGTTTGGGATGCCAAAAGAGTGTAAGCGCTTGACCTCTGTGTATACATTAAACAATCATTTTGTTTTTTCAAAAACTCTCACGCGCTGAAAATGTAAAACTCATTCGCGAATACTTAAGATATCTTTATATCTTTATATAGTACATTAAGCTCTTCACTAACCAGCCAAAAGAATAAGTGTCAGAGCCACAAGAATCTTATGGATAATCATTGTTTGGCATAATAGTCCCATTTCGATTTTGAAATATATAGAGAGATGCTATGTGGAGTGAATGTAACATAGGCGACTCGCGAGTGTTCCAATGTTCTATGAGATGCCTTCTTTCTTCTATCCACGTATATTTCTACGGGCGTTTATTACCGATGAGACAGTGGGTGTTCATGAATGCGCTGAGAAGACTCTAATAATGCTGGAGTATAGATAGATAAAGTGTTCACCTTATATATTGTCATTTGTTTAGCATTTTGCTGTGGTTGTGGACCGCCTTTGGCGCAATGTTAAGAGTCGCTACATAGCACGAGATTCGATGGTACCTCACTGCGATTACCAGGATCTGCTATTCTATTCCTAAGGCCTTATCTCTTTCGTCCTTAGTTAAAGACATCTTGTCTTTGTCTCTTTACAGTGTTAATTACTGTGCTTGTTAGTGTACCATGAGTTCTTTATATAGTCAAGCTCTCTATATTTCCAAGTATCAAGCACCGTAATGGATAATCCCTGTAATGTAAGACTTGAGGACAGCGAGCGATATAGACGTACTGAACGCTGTACAGAGAGACCTCAAATCCACAGCACAAGAAACGACCAACTGGCCCACGTCTGAACCACCATGAATAACTACACACTGCAAACACACGATAATGAATAATGTCGCCCCATAATTTAAACCGCCACACAGAAGCCCATTCCACCCACTTTCCTTTTCCTTTTGGTTTTGCCAGCTCAAAATTTCAGACAGATCTCAAAATTTCACCTTTACGGGCCAAAAAATAAAAAAAAATCACGATACGACAAACAAAGTACGTCTTCAATTCAATCTTGAACAGCTAGCCGCCCACTTTCAACAACACAGAACTACTCACCAACCAGCTGCCCACCTCGCTAACCCACTCGCTACTGCTGCTACCCATCTCCTACAACAAGATGCTCTCCATGAGACTCTCCTTCAGAAGAGCGCTCCACAACATCGCCGCCATACTGCCGCTCAAGCAGATTAGATCTCTACTGGTAGGATTGGTGCTCATCGTCATCCTCTTCCAACTATTCCTCATAAACAAGAAACACAGGCTCATAGCGCCTCTCTTATCAGGCCAATCCTCCTCTTCTAATGAAATCGTCATAATCGACAAATCAACACCTGTATCTGAACACTATAAATACATCCTCAACAAGCACTCTGCCGGATTCCCTTCTTTACCATTAAATAAGAAATGTGACATTTATTTTGATGAACTATACAAGCAGAACCATGATTGGGAAATTACAGATATCAAAATGGATACAAATAAAGACTACAATAAAGATGCTTTCGCCCATGATGATTTCATCAGAAACAAAGTCAACGAGTACAAGAAGCATAACGATAATAAGGAACCAAGTGATGGTAAAAAAGCCGAATTCGAATTAGATTTCCAGAAATTGGCTAAAGTCACTAGTGAAGCTGAACAAAATATGATCAACGCCGTGACCCATTTGCGTGTTTTCGGGAAATGTTACTTAACAAACCCTTCACTTTCATCCTCAGTGTTTTCCAACTGGTTAAGTGATTCAGAAGCTTCTAAGCAAGATGATGAAAACATTGATATGTGTTACGATATCGAACAGAGACTCTTCCCATGGTTAAGTAGAGAATTACCATTATTCACTCGTTGGGATGGTGAAAATGTCATTGGGATCCCAAAAATGTCCAAATACATTGATGAATATGACGATGAAGATGTCATGTTACATGACCCATCTGTGGTAGAGGAAACAACATCAGATACAAGTCCAGAAACCGCCGTGGCAGACGCATTGCTACAAGCTGCCAAAGCAGAAGAAGAACAAGTCGATTCATTTGTTGATGATTTCAACAATAGACTTTTCAAAAGAGCCATTGCTCCTCGTTCAAACTGTTTCTTGAACAAATGGAGATCCCTGTTGAATGGTAAGGGGATCGTTTTGTCAGCAGCTGATAAATATGAAGGTGATCTAGTCGGTCTTTTAAGAATCCTTAGGGCACTAAACAACAAAATACCAATCCAAATCGTGCATAAGGGTGATTTATCACAAAAAGTTATTGATAACTTGGTTAAAGTTGCTCGTGATGACGAGGTCCAAGTTCCTAAATACCTATATGACAAGGTTAAGTATCATACTCCACAAAACTTCCCAAAGCAAGAAATTTGGTTCGTTAATGCCAAGAGATGTATTAGAAACGAATACAGAGGTAACTTCAACTCATATGCCAACAAGTTGATTGCCTATTTATTCAACTCTTTTGATGATATCCTTTTGATGGATACCGATTCGATCCCATTAGTTAAACCAATTGAGTTTTTCAATAGTGGTCCATACAAGAGAACACAAACATATTTCTTTAAAGATCGTTTCAATGCTGAAAAAGTCTCCAAACACGATTCTGAATATTTCGTTAAACTGTTACCTTCTAAGATTGATGAATCATTATTCAACGTCCCAAGAGCCACAAATCACACACTAAACAATCGTTACATTAAAAATCAATTCCGTCATGTCATGGAAGCCGGTGTCGTTGGTATCAAAAGATCAACTCATTTCATTGGTATCCTAACCTCTGTGCAATTGAACTTCTGGACTGCAACAAATTCGAGAATTTGGGGTGATAAAGAATTATTTTGGTTAGGTCAATCCATCGCAGGGAATGAAAACTATGAATTTAACAAATATGATGTTGTCTCTGCAGGTGAATTAACTCCAATGTCCGAAAGACCAAGAAATACAATTGCTCACGAACTATGCTCCACACACCCAGGTCACCTAAGTGGTGATGATGACCATACTTTGTTATGGGTCAACTCAGGGATGAGATATTGTAAAGTTGACACCTGGGAACCGGACATGCAACAGAAATATATGCAAAACAAGGCTAAAGACGCTAAAGAATTGGAGAAATATTACAAGTCCCCAGTGAAGATCAATGCAGCTTTAATCCCACCAGGTGGTGATCGTAAAGTTCCTAATGATAAGAACGAACCAGCTTTCGGTTGGGTCATGACACCACCATGTAAAGGGTACTTGTGGTGTGCATATGATATCTTGGGTGCATCGATTGATCCATTAGATCGTGGTGGATACGTCGAATACGATAATGCTACCGAGTCCAAGAATGAATATTTGGGGAAATTATGGTTGAATCAAGACTTGGTGGATTTGTCCAAGTATGAGAAAGTTTTGAAAGAAGAGGAAGAGGCCAAGTTGAAAGAGAAGGGGAAACAGTGATTAATTTTAGAGTCATAGTCATTTTGTATATTATAATCTTAATTGATACTTTGTATATTATATTCAACTCAAATTAGCTGTAGAAAGCGGATTAATACTAGACACGAGGAACACTCAATCCCTCCTACACTCTTCCCATCTCTATCAAATTGTATTTGTATTGTGCAATATTATCTTTGAATATTTGTATTGTATTGTAATATTTTCAAACTATGTACCAAAGCATCCCCAGGAATATAATAAAACTTCATCAGCAGCACCGTCTCTCTCCTTCTCTCCTATAATTTCTCCCACAACGACGATTCATCTATTGTGGTAAATCTTGAGGATCTGGGTTATGGATCCAATGTTGACCAAAGTATGGAATTTTTTGATAGAAAGTAGTTTGGAAAACTGGGACACCTTCAGTGAAGGCAAAGATGGCCAACATGGTGGTTGAACCCCAAATGGCCAAGTTTGGTGAGTATGCTAACAAGTTTTGTAAGTTCAATTTACCAAAAGCTGGTAATTGCTTGTATAATGGTTTGGCAATGTACTAAGAGCACAGCGGTTGTTAGAATCATGTTGACAGGACAGCTATAGTATAGGATATTAGGATACGTACTCTGACCATCTTTGATTATGTTTGTGATTGTTTGATAATTGATAAGATTATGATCAATAGGTGTGATGTATAGTATGCCCTTTTTCTGTTTTTCGATTTTGAAATGCATTTGAAAATGATTTTTTGTAATTGGTTGAAAAAGATATTCGCGAAAGTTGAATGGTGAATTAGGTAAGCTATTATATAAGCACAATTTATTCTTATCACGTTCTTGTTCACGTGACTAGTGGAAAACGTAGGCCTTGAGCTGGCCTTGAGCTGGAGCTTGAGACTAGAATTTAGGACCGACGTAAGTGATTTCCAGCAGCTCAAGGACTTGTAACTTGTAAGTTGTAAGGCCCCTGCCTTCCTGAATCCTCAACCTTAAAACCAATTGTCACGAGACGTGATGCTATAACTGTACATTTCTAGAAGAACCAAAGACTTGTCTTGATTTACGAGACGTTACCAGGCATAAGTTTTAGCTTTCTCAAGAACAAAGGAAGTTTAGCTTTGATACAGCAGCTAGTGATCGACGTAATACATTTGATAATTGTGGTCTAGTCAAGATTAGTAGCAATCTCAGGCTCGTTAGACCCTAAAGTGGACCCTATAGTAGACTACGCTGATGATTTCATATGATAGCCCACAAGTTACAACTTACAAGTCACAATTCACGAGGAAGTTTCACAAGCACCGGAGTATCATATCGCCCGGGCAGGAAACAAAGATCTGACACTTTGTTGACTACAATCTCGACGACGTACCTCGCGACATATCGAGACTGGGGTCTACCTAGCTCACCTATCGTTTGTACGTTTATACTTTCAAGATCAGACAGACATCACCATGCTATTGTAGATCCAAGTTCTAGGGCCTTTGCCTGGATATACATAGGCCGATTGGTTACAGTTTGTATGCTCGTGATGAGTATATCCCGTTCTTTTTACAACAATCTATAAGCTTATCTATGACCAATATCTGACTTGCGAGCCACTCTTAAGTCTCCAGTGTCCACGTCTTGAAAGTGTCTGAGAATGATCTTCAACATTCAAAGTTGATATAGAAATGGCAAAACCTTAATCATCTAGACTCAAAGGAAATGTTTCGTAATTAGTTCATTTAGTACCGTGGTACGTATCTAGCTCATTCAAAATCCTTAGCAATAAATTACAGGGTTCCAGGATTCACGATTCCAGACACATGAGTCGCAGTTCAGGCACTTTTTGGTAAAGTTTGTGAGCTATCATGTAGCAGTGCATCCATCCATTGGTGGAGAAGCGAGATACGATCTTCAATTGCAACATTTCACATTCAGATATAGACAATTGGGATCAAAATTTGCGATCTGAGTGTATTGCACTTGTGAGTCTTGTGATATAAACACAGTATTTTAGGTCTTATCTAAAGATAGAAATAGCCTAAACTTGAAAGGCTACGGGTATTTTCTTTTGAGAACCCCATAATCACACAAGACCTTGAAAGTTTATCATAAAAATAGATTTGAGATCTGCCTCAAGGTTATATTAAGAAATATTATCAAAGGCCAACTTTTATAGACCGAGCAATATACGTGACCGAGGTAAACAAATATCAAGAGATACCTGTCTCAATTCAGGAATGATGATAAAGGGAAAATGATACCGCGTAGGTTACCGTAGACATCTGACAGTCTAGAGTCGACCACTTCTCCAATGTTAAGGGTCAAACTGCATGGAAAGATACATGCTCATTTCAGCTTTACGTCCGAATGGGACCGAAACGTACGGATTCTCTGGGCTTTCAGACATTTTTCTGTTTCAATCTTGAGACTGGATGCTCCTTCAACCGGATCAAGCATCAAAGTGATACAATATCTGAGACTGAGCACTTTGAGCCTTACTTCACAAAACCCTTGTACTGATTACAATTATGTAGTCTAGCTTTGTATCATCGCAAAGATACAAGAGAAGCCAATTCGTAGTGATTATTCTGTAAGTGACACCCACTAAAAGAACTGTAGCTGTCGTACTGTAAGAAAAGTAGGTACCCGTAAAGTAAGTACGGAACTCGGTAGCAACCGTTGGAACTTGGGACTCGTTCTCAGGCTGAAGCCTGGGCCCTGATCAAGGGTTGCAAGCGTTGCAACCTTTTCGGTACAAGGCCGCAGTGAGTGAACGTCGCGACGCGTATTTCAGATGGTAAGACGATGTAGAAAAAAAAATTGTACATTTGTGCCGTTGCAGCGGTGAAATGATTGGACTGGCCATAGCCTATGGTTGAATGGTCTTTAACAGTCAGAGAAAGAAGCGAGCGGATGCCTCTGAAAGATGTAGCACTTAATTATCTCTCTTGTACCTAGATCCAATATTTAAGTATTAATAACAGTCTCATGAGGTTTAGTCTCCAGACTTTTATTCAATTAAAGACAGGTCTAGGCCCAGAACTTACTCAAGAGACTCTGCATGCGGGCTTCTGCGATGGTGCAGAGAATTTCACATGCATCCGGTGGCATGTGGACTAGTCCAAAGCTCGAAGTTTATGATCTTGTCGGGTATAAAGATCTAAAGACTGGTTACTGAAATAGGATCTCCATAGAAAAAAAAAAATCCGGATGCCATAACGTTTCAACTTTCATCTTCATTTTCAAATCACTTTAATTAGGCAAAAAGGGTCCACAAACTAGAGAAATTGCTGGTCTTCTCACTTTGATTCTCCTTCAATACTTCATCATCGATTTGGTACCGTCCCGTCTGCTAAGGCATCAACTCCTCCAAAAGTCAGCGTCGCATCAGCAATACCCAGGCATTATAGCAGAGAAAGGACCATGTTGAGAAGAGTGCTGGCATCATTTATGCTGAGACCGATAAACTATGTCTCCACGATAATAAAGTCAGTTAATGCCAAATACCCAGGATCGCAAATCACTCAAATACAAAATATCTATTTCAAATCCAAGATCTTGGTACTGTTTGCTCTGATATTCTTTGGAACAAACTTGTTACTATCAGGCTTAATATTCAATGTCAACAACTACAATGAGTTTATCGAGATCACCAAGAACCTTGACTATTACTTAAACTTGAACAAACAATTTTTCCAAAGCAAAGAATTTTTGGCCAATTTCCAAATACCCAACAAGGATAAGACGCTATACATCAATCAAAACGTTGCCCATAATGACTTCAACTACAACTATTCCGTTTCTGCTTACATGTCATATATAAACACCGTTTATGAGACTCAAGAGAATCCAGATGCGTTCCTTGCTCAAAAACAGATCGATTTCCATTGGGCTGATTGGGTTGACACTTCACCAGGTAATGCCTTTATCAAGACATATCCAGAGATTATGAAAAAATTCAAAAACAATGAAACAAGAGTTTACAATTTCTTCTGGAGAATGTGTACAGATAAGATGTATGATTACAAAGATTCATGGATTGATCAAGAAACTCATGATCAAAAATTGTTCGTCACTGAGCATTTACAAGATTTGAGTATTTGTTCTGCAGTTTACAAATATTTTTATACCACTATACCTGAAAGGGTCATTTTGGAAACAGAATTTAAATATTTTGAAATGCCAGTCAAACAGAAAAGAAGAAAAACTCCATTAGGTAACAAAGGTTTATCCAAGATTTATTACAACACCAAGCATGTTTCCAATAGACAGATGAAGAATTTCAATCCAAACAATCAACAAGAACTATTATCCAATTTGAGATCAACTTATTACACCAAGGGTAACAAAGCGCAAGATTTTTCATTAAGTTATAAAAAATCAGTGCCTAAAGAAGCTTTCAAACAACCAGATGTTCATCAATTAATGAAAGAATACAAGGGGAAGGCCAATCCAAGTGCCCAAGATAAGAAATACTTGCAATTCCTCGAATATTCCAATGCTAACGTCGAAAAGGCCGATAAGTTTTATTTCACATTCCCATGGATCGGTGCTGACAGTACAGCGGAATTACACCATTATACCTTCCCATGGTTGAAACAAGTCATTTCTCACGAGGAACGTATCCAAGTTGTTCATCACTTGGCCCGCTCATGGTTTAAATTCTGTCAACATGCCGGTGTCATCTCATGGTTCAACTATGGGAATTTGATTGGCTGGTATTTCAATTCACAAAACTTACCATGGGATAATGATATTGATGTTCAGATCTCGATCCAGGATTTGGATAGATTAGGGAAATTCTTCAATAATTCTTTGGTTATTGAAAACCCTGATATGGGGGATCATATGTTTTGGTTCCAAACGAATCCTTATTATATGCAACAGAATGATAAACAGTTTATTGATGCCCGTTACATTGATATCAAGACTGGTCTTTATGTTGATATCTCCGCGTTATGGGAATCCAACAGACCAAAACCAAATGGTCTTCAATTGAAAGAAGATGAGTTTGCATTCCATTGTAAACATTACAATTGGTTTAAATCCAGTGATATTTTCCCCCTGAGAAGAACCATTTACGAAGGCACACAGGCCTATATGCCAAACAACTATGTCGGTGTGTTGAAGGGGTTTTATGGTGATAAAGCCATGAACCAGAGAAATGTGTATGAACACAATTGGCAAGCCGATTTAGGGATGTGGGTTCCCAACATGGTTTGTGAAAAAGAGGCCGTGCCACCAACTAGCCAGAGATTTAATTCCAAAGGTGAATTAACACTGTTTGGTGCATGTAATAACACTGAACTTTTGGAAGATTGGAAGTTGACACATGAGGCATATGAATTACACAAACGGGAATTTGCAGCATTGGAAAAAGGTGAGGATACAGAGGAGATGACGTCGAAGGATCTTCCTGTGTTTAGACATTTCAACTATGACGATTATCGTTAATACTAATATTAATTTACTTTAATGATTATGTACACACTATATCCAACACTGTAGTATCAAACAAGTAGTCAAACCCTATGGACCCATCATCAAATTTGGTATCATCATTCCACACCAAATTTAAATATTTCAAGATTTTCAAAGCAGGACTTGAACCTATCTTGGCAGCCATCTTGAGGAATGTCTTTGTTAAGAAATCACGTTGTTGCTTTGTTGTAGCTGAGGATCCACATACAAAGAGCCCCCACATCGAGACTAATGGTGATGGGTCTCTTGAGTATTGTGATTTGATTTCTTTGATCATTGCGTCCACAAGGGGTTGCACTGTGTCTATTGTTGTTGTTTGCCATGCTGTGATTTTGTTAAGGATGATGTAACAGCCTAGGATATGTGTTTTGGCAAAACTGATATTGATTAGTTTCAACGTGTCTTTTGTATCTATGGCCTCCAAGTTTTGCAATTCCAAGTCACATGTCTGTTTCAATTGTTGAGCAATGACGAAATCGTTCTGTGAGATTGGTTTACTGAGCATTCTGAGGAGCCAAGTTGTCTTTGCACTTAGCTCGAGTGCCACGAGACTGACACCTAGCATTGGGTGGTTTGCCCAAATGTCATCCGAAGGAGAGATTTGGGTCCTTAGGAACGGACCAACTTCTTCAAAGAATTGGAATGGTGAAGGGACAACGTTCTTGTTCAAGGTGTCATGATGACATAGCAATAATGTGATGGGATAATTGAACACGAAATATTCACCAAGGATCTTCTCTAGCACACTAGCACGTCCTTCACTTTTAGCATTGCGGGTCTTGAGGATCTCATAGGCTGCACTTAGGTGTAATGCTGTCTTTGTAGCGTTTAAACCAACATTCTTATTCCGCATACACAAAGTTTGTAATAATTGGACACTAACAAACAAGTGGTCCTCTGCACCTGTCGGGGACGATTGTAAATCCTGGACTAGCATATTGACACTCGTGACATACTTGTCATGAGCCAATTTTTGGTATTCATCATCATCTTTCAAGCATAGTAGCGCTGCACCACATGCCAGAAAGATTTCTCTCACTGTGGAGCTAGTTGATGCGAATGGTAAGAGTAGTTTAGCAGGTGAGAAGGATTCATCATCCACGTAAACAGATGAGATGGATGGAAGGAACTGGTCAATGAATCTATTGTAGCATAGTTGGTCAATGGGGCTTAGCTCTATACCTGGGATTGTATATTCTTTGCTGCTACCAGGCACCGTAGCTGGGGATCTTGAAGATGGAGTATTCTGATTGGTATCATGATCCGTTGTGAAATCACTTAGGTGGATATCTATCTCTGGAGAAGCCTCTGTTGGGGTTTGTTCCGTTTGGTTGGCCATTTGGATATTGAGGAACTGGTCAACAACGTTCATGTTGAAAGGCATGTTTTGGATGGATGCCAAGTCCTGTGATAGTTCAATATCGTGGTGTAGCTGCTGCTGCTGTGTGGGTATCGAGGGGTTTGACTCATTTTGTATTGTTATGGTATTGTTAATAGGCGATGTTGATGCTGATGTTGATGTTGGTATTTTGGTATCAGTGTTCACCTTGACATGATCTGGCCATTTACAATCCAGTTCCATCCTTGTACAATTCTGACATATCGGTTTCGTCTCATCACACTTCTTTCTTCTTCTCTTGCAACAGAGACAACCGTCCAATGATTTCTTGAATTTCCTTCTCGCACGACGTTGTTTCAACACACCTTCTTCCCTTGGGTCCTGGAAGTCCAGTATCTGTTGGTATTCATGGTAGGTATTCGAGGAGGAGCCCATTTAGCAGACTAGCCAGCAGCGTAAAGCAGTGAACCATCAAGAGATAGACGTGGATGTCAATACCTTTTTGTGAAAATAATTTTGTGTCTACTTGACTCGTACTTGAAAGCTGAAAGATCAATGCAACACATGACATTTTCACGTATGCGATGAGTAGGAAATAGCGACTTCCCAAACGGGACAGCGCGTGGAGGTGCCACATAAATATATTAGGAATTTAGAATTTATAAGGGAAAACAGTGCCAAAAGGGGTTATTCAAAGTATTTCTCGGTGTGTGAGTTTACAAGTATGTTTGTCTAGTATTTGGTGCTTTTACTTGGTGTCAAGTCGCTGTGTAATGGGCGTAACCGGCTTCTTAGCACTCGATTAGTTTATCCGAGTGGGTCGAAAAGAATGTGCCATATAATTATGAGGAGTTAATAAGTATTCGAATCGATGTATATCATGAGATTGTAAGAGAGTGCTGTGTATTTGTATAATAACTATATTAATTTGTATACTAGTTTTGGTGTTTTTCATCTCATCTGGTCTTCTGATCACTATCCAACGGTCAACAGTTAAGCTTAACGGTTCCATGCTCATTGTGGAAACCGAGCACAAGCAACGAATAACAACGCTTTTATTAGTCACGTTCTCACTCTAGTGCTTATCCGATCACTTCCCAATGACTCTCAAAGACTCAAAGACTCATTTACCTTGTAAGAGCTTCCTTTAAATGCTGGAAACATAAAAGTTGAAATATCCCCAGAGCGGCTTCCCGATAAGGACATCGCGCTATCGTCTTTTGATAAAAAGAAAGAACAATAGAGCTTGGAGTAAAGATAGTGGATTTAATTACTGTATATAAAAGGGGAGAATATCACCAAGTATATTATTGTAGTTGAGCTTTATATCTTAGTCATTATACCAAGATCAAATATGTCCACCACTACTGAAACCGCTACTAAAACATTGAAATTGAGCAGCTCTTCCACTGCTAATCCAGCTGCCACACTCAAGATCAAACCAAATAGATTGATCAAAACTATCCATGAGACTGCTAAATTCGGTGCCAAGTTCCAATGGGGTCCAAACGCTGAAACTGATACTGGTGTTTGTCGTCTTGCGCTAAGTGATGAGGATAAGCAAGTGAAAGACTGGTTAATCAGAGAAACCACTGCTTTAGGTTGTGAAGTTAAAATTGATGATATGGGTAATATCTTTTCAATCTTCCCAGGTCAGGATAACGATGCTAAACCAACCGGTATGGGGTCCCATTTGGATACTCAACCAACTGGTGGGAGATATGATGGTATCTATGGTGTGCTATCAGGTCTTGAAGTGTTGAGAACTTTGAAAGAAAACAACTATGTCCCACGATTCCCTATTGTCCTAGTCAATTGGATGAATGAGGAAGGTGCCCGTTTCCCATTGAGTATCATGGCTAGTTCCGTATGGGCTGGTCTTTTCGATAAAGAGGAGATTTACAAGATGGAAAGTGTCACTGATGATAAGCCTGTCACTGTGGAGCATGAATTGGAAAGAATCGGTTATAAAGGTCCCTTCAAGTCTCATTATGAAACTTTGCCATTAGCTGCTCATTTTGAAATCCATATTGAACAAGGTCCAGTGCTCGAGGCTGAAAATAAGAAGATTGGTATCGTTGAAGGTGTCCAAGCTTATACTTGGTGGAAAATTATCATCAAGGGGAAAGCTCAACACACTGGTACCACACCAATGCACTTGCGTAACGACTCTTTATTAGCCGCTTCAAAGATGATTGTTAAAGCTAATGAAATCTCTGCTAAATATGATGGATTGGCCAGTGTGGGGATCATTAACTCAGGACCAGGTGTCGTCAATGTTATTCCTGATGAAGTTTCATTCACATTGGACATGAGAAACGTGTATGATGATAAGTTGTCCTTGATGATTGAAGAGTTTAAAGAAGAGTTCCAAAAGATCACTAAACAAACTGGTGATAAAATTGAAGTATCATTTGAACACATGCATACCCAAAAGGCAACCCATTTCGACAAGACATGTATCTCATGTGTCGAAGAGAGTGCAGTGGAGCTCTATGGTAAAGAACAGACTAGAAAGATCGTTAGTGGTGCTGGTCATGACTCGTGCTCGACAGCGGCCCGTGTGCCAACTTCAATGATCTTTATTCCTAGTAAAGATGGTGTTTCTCATAATCCAGAAGAGTATAGCACTCCAGAGCAAGTTGATGAAGGGTTCAGAGTGTTGTTGAGTGCTGTTTTGAAATACGATCAATTGAGAACTGAATAAAGAGATTGGATTATTTATTTTGGGGGTGTATGTATAAGGATTTGATATTCAATTTAATAAGCATTAATAACAAGACCAGATCTGTAGTATTAAACAGCGCTTGTTATCAGATCCACATATCTCTAGTATAGTACAGGGGACCTCAAATCATGATCAGGACTGAACCCCTACAATATTATCAAATGAGGCGCTTCAAAGTAAACCAGTGTTTTGAGGTCTAAACAGATGTATCAAGTGTATATATTATCAACTATCAGTGAGAACCTCTAAAGACAAATGAGCTGTACTATAATGAAAGCACACCCAATTATTCACATTCAAGATCAGATAACTCAGCATCCATTGCCACTTTCATCATCACTTTGATCACACACTCGGCTCATAGGATAACCAATTCCCCCTATATTGGATAGTACGTATTGTTCAAATTGTCTTGATCGGACCACCTTCGCCGTAGGTATTCAACTTGTTGCCTTTGGCAATGACACTTGAAGATCTCCAACTTTTCTTTTCTCCTCTGTGGATGTCAAATTGATCAACAAACAAGGTAGCTACTCCTCAAAATTGGGGTTTATGTAGTTTGGTGATCATTTTAAGGGTCCTTGGTTTCGGGGTTGCGGTTCACAACGGCGAAGTTGACAAGAGTTTGAAGAGCTTAACCTCTAATGGGAGTAGTGTACCAGATATCCCAATGTGAGCAAGAAAAGACTGTGGAGTGGTAACTTGTACCAGTGGTTTGTTGTTACGTTATTAGCTCATAGCACAGTATGTTTGTCATGTTTTGTTGCTCTTGCGTAGGTTGTCAAATTCGGTGCCCTCCATAGACCAGTACTATTGATAGTTCTCAATACTTACAATCAAGTCATAACCAGCAACGTAGCCTATAATTTGTGAGCAACAGCTAATGGAACTGGAACAACAATAGAGTGGTACTCTTGGTAGCACAACTTTTATCTGAAACAAGATTTGTGCCTTATATGCAGACACATTTACAACCGTGTCAAATTGTGTGTCAGACTTATGATATGGATTAAGAGGTTGAAAGTGAAACTATCTAGTGATCTCTACGTTGGGAAAAGAAGATTGTGTATGAGATCCTAATTTCCAATCTACCATAAATCAATCAAAATACCTGCTAAATTTATGATATCATGCAGAGTACTAGCAGTCTCCAATCGTACCACAGCCATACGTTACATTCGTAATTATCTATAGATCTAATCAACACGAGGGACCCATTTTCGATCAGGAGAACGTAACAGTGGTCCAAACTGCTTAGTTCAATCGTATGGAAGTATGTAACCATACCATTCAATCAGGTATAGATCCTTTGGATAACAGCCTCGGCGATCACAAGATTGCACATGCTACATACCAAAGAACTCGACACGACATCGAACGTACCACCACCAGGATCTAAGACCACAGATCATACAGTCCCCGTTTATCAAACTCCATTGAGTAATCCAATAGCGGACATTGTCTAAAATGTCAATTAATCTAATCATATATATAGTTATTATAGTTAATTATATTCCGACCACAATATCACATGACTTTTACTACCCCGGTATTTACCGCATTGGGCCACCGGCGTAGTGATTATCGTGCAGTTAGCAGAAACGTTCCATTTTGTGCCCATGAAACGATCAGTCTCTCAGCTTTGATAAGAGACAGTTTCTTGGTACTAATACAGCTCAGCTGGGAGATATGGAAGTTATGGCTGCATGTGCCAATTAGCGATCATGAGATTTAATTCCCCCTTTGACAGTCGCATCTGTCATCTCTCCAGGTGCCCTTCCTAGGGCTTATCGTTGCTCTTATCAATATTGGGATCAACCACTGTGATAGTACTATAGGCGTGCATTGCAATCATGATGCATCACGAACAGTTACTTTTTATTAGATCTATATAAAAGCCTTGATCCCCAATACACAGACATTATTATACTACCATAGAATAGATCATCATCATACACACACACAACACAATCATGTCCTCCTCATTTGAAAAGGTCGACGACAAGAAACAAGTCTATGAACTCAATGACCTAACTGAAGATCAAGACGTTGGTACTTCATCATCATATGAAAACTACAAGAAACAACAACACACAAATTTTCTCCAAAGATTCCTATTTGCCATCTCATTACAGAAAAATGAAGCACTAAGTCAAAGTGAAATGTTTTTGGTCAATAGGGATCTTCAACCCGTATTGGACCCAGCTGAGAGACCATGGAGATGGTGGAACTATATCTCCTTTTGGATTGCTGATTCTTTCAATGTCAACACTTGGCAAATCGCCGCTACTGGTGTGCAAAATGGGTTAAACTGGTGGGAAACTTGGCTATCTGTTTGGATCGGTTATACTTTGGTCTCTATGTTTTTATTCATTTCTCAAAGAGTTGGGTCTTATTACCATGTTTCATTCCCAGTCAGTTGCAGAGCCTCTTTTGGGACTTTTGGATCCATTTGGCCAATTATTAATAGAGTCGTTATGGCTATCATTTGGTTCGCAGTGCAGAGTTGGTTAGGTGGTGAATGTATTGGTCTTTGTCTCAAGGCCATTTTCAAATCTACTGTTAAAGATAGAATCCCAAACAAGATTGCCAGCTCAGGTACAACTTCTTTTGATTTTTTGGCTTATTTCTTGTTTTGTTTGTTCCAAGCATTTTTCGTCTATTGTAAACCAAAATCATTGCGTCATTTATTCACTGTGAAGGCCTATGTCTGTGCCACTGCTGGTATTTCCTTCCTGGTCTGGACTTTGGTTCGTGCTGGTAGTATCGGTCCAGTTATTCATCAAAAGACTACTTTGACCGGTTCAGATCATGGTTGGGCTTTTGTCAGTTCCGTTATGAACTGTATTGCCAATTTTGCCGCTTTAATCATCAACTCTCCAGATTTCACAAGATTGGCCAAGAAACCAAGTGATTCAAGTATTTCTCAAATCGTTGCCATCCCAGTTTGTTTTGCCATCACTTCATTAATCGGTATCTTGGCCTCATCTGCCTCCTCTGTCATGTATGGTGAAACTTTATGGTCCCCATTGGAATTATTGACCAAATATGTTGAATCTGGTAAACCAGGTGAACGTGCTGGTGTTTTCTTCATCGCTGCTGCTTTCGCCCTTGCCCAAGTTGGTACAAACATCTCTGCCAACTCCATTGCCGCTGGTACTGATGGGTCTGCTTTATTACCTCGTTACATCAATATCCGTCGTGGTGGGTTTATCTGTGCCGCTGTCGCTTTTGCAGTTTGTCCATGGAATTTCTTCAAGAGTTCAAACAAGTTTACCACTTATCTAAGTGCTTACGCCGTTTTCTTGTCTTCAATCGCTGGTGTTATCTGTGCTGATTATTGTCTTGTTAGAAGAGGTTACATCAACATTTTCCACTTGTACTCCAACAGTCCTAAATCCAACTATTCTTACAACAAGTTTGGTATCAACTGGAGAGCTTACACCGCCTACATTTGTGGTATCTTGCCAAACGTTGTTGGGTTTGCCGGTGCTGTTGGTGCTACTGTGCCAAAAGGTGCTACATACATTTACAACATTTCTTTCTTCTCCGGTTATATCACCGCTTTCTCTGTCTACTCCATTTTGTGTCATTTCTTCCCAATCAAAGGTTGTCCTACAAAACCATTTGGTGAAAGAGGTTGGTATGAACAAGAGGTTAGTTTTGAATGTGAAGATTTCATGAGTGAAATTGGTAATGACCATCCAAATGAATACATCCAAGGTTGCACCAAGTTGTTTGGTTAGATATTGTGCGGGTTTGAATTATTATTATGTATAGTATATGAATTTATTTGTTTTTACAGTGTTAGAATTTGAAATTGTAGTCTACCTTGATGCGTTTCTGGACTATAGGCCTACATACTATATACATACGTAGTAATACATAGCCAAGAGCAAGCCCTACTTCCTCAAGGCCTAGAATCTGCCTCTAGCTAATCAACTATCAATCCCACTTATCTGACTCTTCCTGACTTTGTGTACAGCTTCTGTACCACGTACGTGTATCTGCCCATATCTGTTCCTGGTCTTAATTCCTTTTCCTTATCAAACTTCAATTAACCGTTACCTGATTTTATAATTTTTTTAGCCACTCAAATGAGACGTTTGTGGCTTAATCCCCGAAGCTAAAACCTTAAAAGCGCTGGCTCGTGATAAGCCGAAAAAGCTTGGGAGTTGACTCTTGTACAAGAAACGAGAACAGAAGAGACCAGCACGTTTGTTCCTTACCCCGTAAACTCTACGTACGTATGTGAGATATGTCCTTGCCTGACCAATAGCAACTCGTGTATACAAGGCTCGCTGTTTACCTCTTTTGGGCCGTAATTTGTTAATGTACAGCGTATTTTGATAAGGAACGGCTCTTGTAAAAAATGGGGGCTTTTTCAGGCAATTTTTTTCAGCTTCTCACGTGAGAAGAGCAGTCATGGCAGCAGCTTCCCCATAGAAATGAACAGCCGTCAAGTGGTCGTAAGACCATCAGAAAACTTGGAAAAGAACCAGTAAAGCTCAGAGAAAAGAATGGTAACAACCGTAGTCTGTGATACAGAGTAAGAGTATCAAATATACAGTGCCCACCACCATTTCCTGTGCCAACACTTGACGATTTCTCAGCGCTCAAATGCCGTTTTGGGTTTTCCAAAATTTTTTTTTTCTTGGTCGATGCGGAAAAAAACAGCGTAACGTTTCTTTTTGCCTTAATTCTCGGGAAGCCGACTTTTTTTGACAGATAGGGCATCTCACATTTCACAGTGCTTTACATCAGTTTAGGGAAAAAAAAATATTTTCATATAAAAACAGTTGAAGATCCCAGTATGAAAAACCTCTCCGCTTTTAAAGGAAAGTTTTCTCTTTTGTCCTTTTGTGTTGTATCAAAACTAGTGGAATTGAAGGAGTGCTAAACCTACTACTACATTAGTTTTTTTGTCAAACAAAAGCCAAATCCTCTATACAAACTTCAATTTGGTCATGTCAGATTCAGAATACAAGAAGGATTCTGAGATCCATATGGATGCAGGTGATGGTACAGCATCAACACTAAGTCAAAATGAGAAACAACTCGGTGTTACAAGTGGTTCTTGGTTCCAAAGAGCTGAGAATTTCATCTCTTTACAAAAAGATGATGGATCCCTTTCATTGAGTGAAATGTTTTTGGTTAATGCTGATTTGAAACCTATTTTCGACCAAAATGATCGTCCTTGGAGATGGTGGAACTATATTTTTTTCTGGATCGGTGGTGCTTTCAATTTAAACACTTTCCAAATCGCTGGTACTTCGATCTCTGCTGGTCTTTCATGGTATGAAGCTTGGATTGCCATTTGGATTGGTTATTTTATGGTTTCTTTTATTTTCTGGTTATCCCAAAGAGCCGGTTCCCATTATCACATTTCGTTCCCAGTGAGTTGTAGAGCAACTTTTGGTACTTTTGGTTCCATCTGGCCTATCATTAACAGAGTCGTTATGGCTATTGTTTGGTGTTCCACAATCACATGGATTGGTGGTCAGTGTGTGCAATTAGTGCTGATGTCTATCTTTGGTGGTGATTTGGATACAAGAATTCATAATGGGATTCCAAAATCAGGTACTACCACTTTCCAATTTTTGAGTTTCTTTATCTTTTGGTTAATCCAATTACCATTTGTCTATTGCAGACCTCAAACTATTCGTCATTTATTCACTGCTAAGACCATTGTCTGTCCAGCTGCAGGTATTGCCTATTTGATTTGGACCATTGTTAGAGCTAAAGGTCTTGGTGAAGTTATTCATCAATCAACCCAATTATCATCAAGTGCTCATGGCTGGGCTTTTATTGGTGCCATTATCAACTGTTTTAACAATTTCTCTACATTGATTGTTAATGCCTCTGATTTCTCAAGGGTTGCTCATCGTCCAAGCTCTTCTGGGTTTTCACAATTTATTGGTATTCCAATTGCTTTATCTGTCACTTCATTGGTTGGTATCTTGTCAGCTTCTGCCTCCAAGCCAATGTTTGGTACTATCTACTGGTCTCCAGTTGACGTTATGGACCGTTATGTAAAGGAAGGTGGGCCTGGTAACCGTGCCGGTGTGTTTTTCATTGCTGCTTCCTTCCTTTTGGCTCAAGTTGGTACCAACGTTGCCTCAAACACTATTTCTGCAGGTACTGATATGAGTGCATTGTTACCACGTTACATTAACATCCGTCGTGGGTCTTTTATCTGTGTCTTTATTGTTCTTGCTATCTGTCCATGGCATTTCTTTACCAGTTCCACCAATTTCACCACTTACTTGAGTGCTTACGCTGTGTTTTTATCATCCATTGCAGGTGTTGTTGGAGCTGATTACTGTCTTGTTAGAAGAGGTTACCTCAATGTTTTCCACTTGTACTCTAACCATCCAGAATACAATTACTCTTACAACAAGTTTGGTATTAACTGGAGAGCTTTTGCCGCTTACATCTGTGGTGTCTTGCCAAACATTGTTGGGTTTGCCGGTGCTGTTGGTAGAAAAGTGCCAATTGGTGCTACATATGTTTACAATGTTTCATATTTTGCTGGTTACATTGTTGCATTTGTCACATACTGTCTCTTTGTTTACATCTCACCAATCAAAGGTATGCCAACTGAGAAATTCTTGACTGAAGGTGGTTGGTATGAGGAGAATATTGATTATGAAGTTGAAGATTTCACTGCTGAGATCAAACAAGTTTATGCTCATCCAAACGAGTATATCAAAGAAGGTAAGAAGTTTATTTGAAGCTTTTTACAACCACAACTACAACCCACACTGTACATTATTCACATCAAGTTATTTATACATTCATTGATTCACTCACTTGTCCATACCCAGATGATGTTATGACTTTCCCACACAAATTGACGCATTCATGTTTTTTTTTGATTGATTGATTGATTGAGACTGATTTTTTTTCCATCCAAGATGCTCCCATCAGGACTTGTTTATTATAATGCATACAAAAAAATCATTCAAGTCTATATATAAACCTCATAACCTCTAAGCGACGCTAAAACTCCCAACTTCAGTATACGTTAACTACGTTCCGTTCCGTGTGTCATACGTTTCGTTGACTACGTTTGGTTCGTTTTTTGCGTTCAGGGTGTTTTTTGCGTTGCGTTTGGTTTGGTTTCATTTTTGACTTGGTTTGGATTGGTTTGATTTGAGATGGGTATGGTATGGTTTTGCTGCTCAATATTGTTCATTATTGGTTATGGTCAGATGCTCTCAAGTTCCATCATATGAAGATGCCTCGGTCCTCGGAGTTTCCAGGACCACTCTTTAAAAAGATAACCAGGAGGGGTACAACAACACTACAAAAACCGCTGGATACCCATGGATTCATCTATTTATTCCCACATGATCATTTCTTATCTCTTCACCAGCTTATCACCACCTCAATCCCTTAAAGTTTAGCAAATGTTTGGAGATACTGAAAAGTTTTGCGGTACGTGCCACATTAGCGGTACCAATTTTTTTTCTGTTTTTTTGCCTTTTCAGGACATTGACGCGTACGGCTTTTGACGAGATTCTTGTGCTTTCTGCTAAATATGCTGTTCAGTTCAGAGGAATTGGAAGAATATTTAAACGTATTAGCCAAGTGATCTGGTCATTGTCGAGGTATTTATCTATCTGCTGATTTATCCTTATCTCTTTATCTCTTCAAAATTTAGGGTTCTTTCCCTTAATCCTCGTAAAAAACTGTTCATTATTGAGGTCATGTACCTATCTGCATCCATTTATGAAAAAAATTTGTGATAAGACGTTTACATCACAAGACAATTTTGAGAGATGGGCTTCTTAGGGCATCCAGTGGGAAGACTCGAGGTTTGTATAAATACTCTCCAAATGTCCCTGTAGATGAGGTTGTGATTATCCCATGTGAAATCTTGTTATTGTTGTGTCAAAAGCCAACAACAGTCAAACAAGCAATGAGCAGCATCAACATGGAGAAGAAAGAGGAAGTCTCACTAGACAACAAATCAACCTCTTCAGAATCATTGGAGTCCAAGCCAAACAACAAGTTCCAAAGATTCTTGGAAGCTATCTCGTTACAAAAAAATTGTAAACTTTCATTATCTGAAAATTTCTTACTCAATGAAGATCTACAACCTGTCTTTGACAAGACTCAACGTCCATGGCATTGGTACAACTTTGTGTTTCTTTGGGTTGCCGAATCCTTCAACATCAACACTTGGCAAATCGCCAGTAGTGGGATCATCGCTGGTCTATCCTGGTGGGAAACTTGGCTCTCAGTGTGGTTAGGTTACTCCATCTTGGCTGGGTTCATCTACTTGTCTCAAAGAGTCGGTGGTCATTATCACATCTCATTCCCAGTGAGTTGTAGAGTGAGTTTTGGTACTTTTGGGTCCATCTGGCCTGTGCTGAACAGAGTGGTTATGGGATGTGTTTGGTACTCGGTGCAAGCTTGGTTAGGTGGTGAATCATTTGCCCTAGTGCTCAAGGCCATCTTTGGTGCTGATATTGAAACTAGAATCCCAAACAAAATTGCCAGCTCAGGGACATCATCATTCCACTTCCTCTCATTCTTCCTCTTCTGTTTGATCTCATTACCATTCATCTATTGCAGACCTCAGAAAATTCGTCACTTGTTCACAGTTAAAGCCTATACTTGTGCCATTGCTGGTATTGCATTCCTAGTCTGGACTATTGTGAAAGCTGGTGGTATTGGTCCAGTTGTCCATAAACAAACCTCATTGAAAGGTTCTGCTCACGGTTGGGCTTTCATCATCTCTACAATGAACTGTGTTGCCAACTTCGCTACTATGGTTATCAACTCTCCAGATTTCTCAAGATTGGCATACACTCCAAAATCTTCTGGTATCTCACAATTGATCTCTATCCCATGTGGGTTCTCCATCACTGCCCTAATCGGTATCTTGGCCTCATCTGCTTCATCATCAATGTATGGTGAAACTTATTGGTCTCCATTGGACTTGCTAAACAGATATGTCGAATCTGGTAGGGCTAAGGATCGTGCTGGTGTCTTCTTCATCGCTGCTGCTTTCGTCTTGGCTCAAATCGGTACAAACATCTCTGCTAATTCGATCAGTGTTGGTACTGATGGGTCCGCATTATTACCAAGATTCATCAATATCCGTCGTGGTGGGTTTATCTGTGCTGCTGTGGCATTCTGCTTGTGTCCATGGAAATTCTTTACCAGTGCTGCCAACTTCACCACTTACTTAAGTGCTTACGCTGTGTTTCTTTCAGCCATCGCTGGTGTTGTCGCTGCTGATTACTACGTTGTCAGAAGAGGTTATGTCAATGTCTTCCACTTGTACTCTAACAAGATTGAGTACAATTACACCTACAACAAATTTGGTATCAACTGGAGAGCATATGCTGCCTACATCTGTGGTATCTTACCAAACGTTGTTGGGTTTGTTGGTGCCGTCGGTAACAAAGTGCCAATTGGTGCCACATATGTTTACAACATCTCCTTCTTCTCAGGTTACATCAGTTCATTCTGTGTCTATTGTTTACTCTGTTGGTTAAGTCCAGTTGCAGGTACGCCAATTAAGAAGTTTATCACTGAAAAGGGTTGGTATGAACAAAATGTCAACTATGATGTTGATAACTTCATTGAAGAAATGGGGAAACCAGATGAGTTTGTCAGAGTGAAATGAGTTCAGTGACTGGTCAGGTCTCATTTTTACGTGTATAGTAGTTTTTTATTGTCTTTTATTTCATTTGGTTTGAAACGTATACATAACACCCGATACACTTTAATGACTTGAACGCTTTCAGTTTGGTCTGCGTTCTGTGTATTGTGTGTTGTATATGTTTTATGTGTTACTGTTGATTGGGTTTACGTTTGGTTTATAGGTTTAAAATTCTTTTGGGTTAATGTTAAGGGTTAGGTATATCGTTAATTTACAAAGCTGTTTCAGTAGCAATAAATCATCGAATTCATAATAATATATATAAGGTCGAAAAAATAGAAAACACACAGTACTTATCATGATATCAAATCACAATTTGGACTTATCAGAAGCCAAGTTCAAAGCGGCACTATCAATAACTGGAACGTTTCTCTTGACAGACCAAGTTTGGAAGATAACTTTATCACCATCTTTCCAAGCCTTAACTTTCAACTCTTCACCAGGATAAACAACATTGGTGAAACGAACCTTAACTTCACTAAATTGACCATATTTCTCATAAAGCTTCTTGACACTCATACCAAAAGTACCCAACCCATGCAAGATTGGTGCTGGGAAGTTGGCCTTAGCAGCCAATTTTGGATCAATGTGCAATGGGTTATAATCCCCAGATAATCTGTAAATGGCAGCAGCATCTGGAGAAACATGAATGGAAACTTCATAATCTGGACTTCTGGATGGGGCCTTATTATTTGAAGTGGCAAATGCAGGTCTTGCAACATTGGTGATTTCCTTCTTTGGTTGAGCTTTTCTAACAAAAGAGGTCATTTCATTGTAAAACAATTGCTCACCAGTCTCAATGTCAAAAGTCTTAAACCCAGCAGTCAATACTGAAGCTTTACCACCTTTGTTCAATAGGGCAACTGGTGCAGATTCTGTACGAACTTTAGCAGCGGTTGGTAATGGGAACTTGTTAATCTTCAAGTATTGTTCACCATGTAATAAATAAGCATAATCGAAATTGTCCATCAATGCATTGTAGTCAAGCTTGTTGTCATTCTTGACAAATGGTGGGATGACACCATAAGTTGGCAACAATTGGAAATCTGGGGACAATTCATAAGTGTATTGCAATTCTTTAGCAGTGGCACCAAGACCCAAATTGTACAAGATGGCATCACGTTCAGTGTATTCGAAAACATTGTCATCTTCATCCTCTTCATCATCTTCGTCATCTTCGTCATCGTCACCAGCATTGACTCTTTCCATGATACCCAACATTGAATCCTTTGTAGTCTTACAGATTTGGTATTCAGAGAAATCAGTAACTTCGTTCCAATGGTCTCTAACAAATTCGGCTTCAACCTTTTTGGCTTTTGAGACAGCACCTTTAGCTCTTTGTAGTCTAGTATTACCAACCCAACCGGCACCTGTTTCAAACAATTCACCAGTTGTTTTAACTTGGTCAGATGACAAGACAACGTATAATGGTGGCACTTGGGCAGTGTCAAATTTGTTGAATTCATTTTCTTTGAAACTTGTAGCGGTCATGGCAGTTTCAGCATGTGGAGCAATGACATTGACTCTGATGTTAGCCTTTGCACCTTCGATGGCCAAAGTTCTAGAGAACCCAATCATGGCACATTTAGCAGCAGCGTAATTGGTTTGACCGAAATTACCATAAATCCCCGATGTCGAAGTGGTATTGATAATAACACCAGATTTTTGCTTCAAGAAAATTGGCCAAACTAATTTAGCCATTCTGAAAGAGGCCAAGACATGAACATCCTGGACGGCAAACCATTCCTTATCGGTCATTTTGGCAAATGAACGATCTCTTAGGATACCGGCATTGTTAATCAAGATATCAACACGACCAAACGCATCTAGCGCAGTCTTCACGATGGCTTCACCCTCTGTAACGACATTAGTCTTTGATCCAACGGCTTCACCACCCAATTTTTTAATTTCATTGACAACTGGGTTTGGATCTTGGAAATCATTGACAACGACTTTAGCACCGGCTTTAGCAAACGCTAGCGCGTGAGCACGACCCAACCCGGCACCAGCACCAGTGATGATGGCGACTTTACCCTTTAGTGAGACTTTCTCCTTGGATTGCTTATTTTTAGGTAATTTTTTCCCATCCTCGACTAATCTCATGTAATCGGAAATCCCAGTTGGGTATTCAACCTTGTTGAATGGTTTGTCTTCATATTTGAAGATATCATCCCATTTAGCCAAGACGGCTTCCGGTGTGAATGTTTCGTCAACTTTGAACAATTCACCAGAGGTTCTTTGCCAACGGACTTGACCATAATAACCAGCGGCAACTTCAAACATTTGATTAGTAGCTTTAGCAGAATCGTGTGTCAAGTAGACAACCAATGGCACAACACGGTTAGGATTCAAAGTTTCCAAAGCTTCTTTTGGCATCAAGTTTTCAGTCATTCTTGAAGCGGCTAATGGGGCAATAGTGTTTGCATGAATGTTATACTTGATACCTTCCTTAGCCAAAGTTTCAGCAAACCCAATCAGAGCGGATTTGGCAGCAGAATAGTTGGCTTGACCGAAATTACCATATAGACCAGCTGGCGAAGCGGTATTGATGATTCTACCATACTTTTGCTCTCTGAAATATGGCCAGGCGGCTCTTGTCAACTTGTAGGCACCGTTTAAATGGACATCATACACCAATTTGAAATCCTTCTCGGTCATGTTTTTGAACGAGCTATCTCTCAAGATACCAGCATTGTTAATAACAACGTGCACAGTGCCGAAATTTTCCACAGCGGTCTTGATGATCTTTTCACCAAACTCGACAGAATCATAGTTTGCCACAGCGATACCACCAGCTTTCTTGATCTCGTCCACAACAACGTCAGCGGCCTTGGAGCTGCTGCCGCCTTCACCCTTTAGCGAGCCACCCAAGTCATTGACCACGACTTTGGCACCTCTCTTTGCGTACTCTAGGGCGTACTGTCTTCCTAACCCACCACCGGCACCAGTGATGACCACGACCTTGCCATCAAACCTCAATTGCGACATCTTGAAATTGTGAATTTGCTATAATAATGTTATATTTGTATAAGCTCTCCAGTAGCTTTCCTGACCTTTTGGAACTACAATTATCTCAAATTTCTCAAGTGAGCCGCCCTGTGCTTTATATACCAGCCGCTGGTATTCTCACTTGTCAAATCATTCCCTCAGTGCCTTTTTGCGGGGTGCTTCACTAGCCGATGGTGATGGGCCATTACGTAATCAGTTGCTGCCCACGAAAAGCCGAGGCTGCGCTAAATTCCAGAGTGGAAGTTCTCCAGTTTTACAATTACAACATTTCAGCCGAGTGGAGCCGAAGCAATTACACTACATTTGTTTATAACCGAGTAAATAATATGATACTGAGCTATACCACCGGATCCATGGGAGCATACACAGTATCACGCTTGGATATGGAACCATCGAGCTTGGGCAGGTTGTTCACCTCGAAATACTTGTTGATGCAGCTCCACTCGTGCCATGTGAAATCCCTATTGGCTCTGCAATCACAGTTCAACTCTTCCCTAATAGAGTCTACTCGTGGACAGTCTTGGTTAGGATCATGGAAATAACCTGTGTATGGAACAAAATGTAGCTTTTCAGGTGGTAACAACAGTGAAGCTGCTATTGTGTGTACTGGCGCATCACCCCAGCGTTCGTAGAAGAACCCACCTTTCTTATCCAGAAATTGGAAAAAAGTCTCATATGCTTCACTTCTGAAAAAATTTAAATCACCAATCTCGAAATTGGACCAGAAATGACATAGGTTATAACTCCTACCATTATCATCACTAATAAATTTCAAATTATTCGGTACACTGATCAACTGTTTATTCTTCTTCATAAACTCCCTTACAGCCTTCCACAGAGTCGGTATAGTCTTTTGATCTTCTTGCAACCCCATATTGAACCCATAAACTTTCCCATTCTGTTTCATCGTCTTGAACACATCATATGGAATATCACATTGGAATTTAACATCGGGTTCCACTCTCCAATAATAATCAAACTGCTGTAATTCTTTCAACTTGTAAAAAAACCCTGAGTTGAAACGACACATATGTCTATAAGACTCTGATCCACCATACATCATCTCATCAGCCTCCGCTTGAGCTCTACTGTTAGCCGCTTTATCAGTATTAATGAAATCAGGATATGACCAATACTCCGTGGGTATAGTGATGAATTTAACATCTCCAGAGACTTCTTTAGTTATCTGAGTTTGGAATTCTTTGCTGAATGGTTCATTGTTGGCGAAATACCAGGGATAACGATATTTTTTGTTGAATCTTGACTCTAATTGTCGTATCGATTGAATCATCCCACGAATGTCCGAATTCCTGGCTAATGAGAATATGACTGCATTCTCACGAGTTGAATCTTTGGGAACAGCTGGATCAGTTTGTGTAGTGGCGTGTTCTTCCAATTCATCAGAAGTCTCACTATGAGCTTGTTCCTGTTCTTGTTCTTGTGTTATTGGTGTCTCATTGCCAAGTTTATCAATATATTTACTTTTCAACTCTGTCAAGGTTGTTTCATGGTGGAAAGCTGTGAATATTGTAATCAATGCAATGGAGACAATAGTCCCAAGAAGAATGCTTCGTACTAAAGACCTTCTGAGTACCATACTATTCTATCTCCACTCAACAGAGTCCACTAGGTCTTGTACTGTATGCCTTGATACATTTTGTTATTATTATTTACATCAAGGCTTATCAAAATGTCAAAAAATTCGCGACACGAGATGAGTTGTACTACAATATCAATTCATACGAGGCCGAAAAGAAACGGCTTAAAACATAACATTAAATGAACCATACACTGTTAAGCTGATAGTTGACAGAGGTATAAAAACTGAACAACCTAGAGCATCAAAATTAATTCAACATTACAATCTTAAACCAAACTCTCCAAAGCAACACACAAAATCATTTTTTTTTTGGTATATCGTAGTTTTTCAATCACAGTATTTTAACTCAAGTGTGAATACGCTTAAGCAGCAACGGTGACTTCGACTTCGACACCTGGTTCAATGGTGATTTGGGTGATCTTCTTGACAACGGCAGCTGGGGCTTGCAAGTCGATAACACGCTTGTGGATTCTCATTTCATAAGTATCCCAGGTCTTGGAACCTTCACCGTTTGGAGTCTTTCTGGTGGAGATCTTCAAGACTTTGGTTGGTAATCTAACTGGACCTTTCTTAACCAATTGGAATTGTTCAGCATTTCTGATAATGTTGGCAGAAACTTTTTCCAATTGTTTAACTTTAGTGGAAACTAAAGTGATTCTGATTTTGTGGATTTGAGGTTGTTGCTCGGTAACTTTGTCTTTTTGAACGTCAGCCATTTTTAAAATTATACCTTTTGACTATTGAAGTAGGTTGCTCTCTTTAACAGTGGTTACATGGTTGATGTATAGAACGAGATTTCGAATTTTTTTCACCTGGTCAATGGTGAAGGTGTGCACAAACCAGTGAAAAAATCCATGTGGTGTTTGGATTAATTTTACTTATTGTTTATCACGTGCTCAAATCTTCAGTCACGTGATTTAGCCTTAGGGCTTCACTTTCAAATCCGTCGGCTCGGCCTTCGGACTTTCGCTGATAAGCAGAACAATAAACAAATCGGGGGATGACACAATAGATAAACAACCGCTGTATATAAACAGACTGAGATATCCAGATCCCACAACTCTGGGAGAAACAATACAGATACCATACAGAGAAAAGAAGCCGAAGCCATGCCAACAGATCAAGAGATCAGACAATTGCTAAAGATCCAATCCGTTGGAGAACGCACAGCACCAATCTTCAAATTAGCGCTAGATAACAACCTTGACTACTTTGACGTCGACTTGACCAAGATCCCTGATGTTGTGAAATACGTGAGTGGAATTATCACCAGAGATTTTGACGACCTAAGTGCGATCCCACCACACGGTCGTTGGGGTCATTTGAATGCTGGTGGCCATGATCGTGTGGAACAATTGATTTCAAAGTGGCGTGCATTGTTACTCAACGACGATGTAGAGATTGGGAAAAGACTTATTGATCTTTTCGTTTTCAGTGTATTGATTGACGCCGGTGCTGGTAATGAATGGAGCTATCTGGAGGATGACACCAGAGAAACTTATAACAGGAGTGAAGGGTTAGCTGTTGCATCTGTTGATTTGTTTAAAGCAGGTAAACTAAGTGATAACCCTGAGAGTCAACCTCATGTTGTTAATGGTCAGGCTTTGTTGAACTTTGGAGAAAATGACCTTATCCATGCCTTCCAAATCACAGAGTCTAATCCATTAAGTGGTCAAGATGGTAGATTGAACTTGATTCAAAACTTGGGTAAAGCCTTGCTTTCAAATAAGACTATCTTTGGGGAAGATGCAAGACCTGGTAATATAATTGATTATCTTCAAGGCCTTGCAGAACAGGGGGAAGTCCTCGAGCTAAGTGATCTTTGGGACGCATTGATGGAAGGGTTCACGCCAATTTGGCCAAAGGGTAGAATCCAGATAAATGGTATTTCATTAGGTGATGCATGGCCATTATCAACCACTTCTAAAGTAAACGCTTCAGATGAGTTCATTGACTCGATTATCCCATTCCACAAATTAACACAATGGTTATGCTACTCTCTGATTGTCCCATTAGAAACTTATGGTCACAAATTTGTCATTATTAACCAAGAGTTACTCACTGGTCTACCTGAATATCGTAACGGTGGGTTATTCTATGATTTGGGTGTGATCAAGCTTAAAGACCAGCACTTACAAAGAGGACTTGAATTCTCTCGTGAAATTGGGTCTAAAACTCCAGAGATTCCAAGTTTCAAACCTGAAGATGGTGTCATTGTCGAATGGAGAGCCATCACCATTGGGTTCTTGGGGTATTTGTTACCATTGGTTAATGACAAACTGGGTCATAGATTAAGTTTGCCACAGTTAATTGAAGCAGGGAGTTGGAAATCAGGTCGTGAGATAGCTGCTGAGTTAAGACCAAGTACAAAAGGTCCACCAATTGATCTATATAGTGATGGTACAGTTTTTTAAACGCAATATGATCATGTATAAATAAATAATTCATTGATATCGATGCAGTTGAGGATTATCTGTAATCTCCATAGTTGAAATGTCTAAAAATGGGCAAATCCTTACTACTTAGACTTGCAATATCAACATCGGATGGTTCGCCATTCAAAGTTCCATTTACCATCAATTCCAATTCTTTTAAATGGATTTTATAGGCATCATGTGTATTCGCCCATTCCATTTGTAGTTGAGAATCATTACATGCCCCAACAAGTGATAACTGACCATCTTTGTCAAATCTCTTCTCCGTGGCAGGTACAGAATCCATTTCACAAATCTGATTAGGAACCCACACACCTAAATCAGCTTGCCAATTATGATCATATGCATTTCTCTGGTTTATAGCCTTATCACCATAGAAATCCATCAACAATTTTTCAAACTTGTTAGGCATGTACGCTTGTGCCCCTTCAAACAACGTTCTTCTCAATGGGAATAGATCATTGTATGCAAAGAAGTTGTAGTGTTTACAATGGATAGCCAAATCATCTGAAGCCAAGTTTAATTGTTGGCCTCGTGGGTGATCACTTGTCCATAACGAAGAGACGTCAACATAGAGACCTGTTTTGATATCAATGAATCTAGCATCGATAAACTGTTTATCATTTTGTTGCATATAATAAGGATTAGTCTGGAACCAAAAAGCCCTATTACCCAATTTAGGATCCTCGATGAACAAAGTATTATTATGATACCTCCCCAATTTATCCAAATCCTTTATAGAGATCTGCACATCCACATCATTGTCCCACGGTAAATTCTGTGCATTGAAATACCATCCAATCAAGTTCCCATAATTGAACCAAGATACAACACCTGCATGTTCACAAAATTTAAACCATGCACGGATCAAATGATGGATAGTGGTGATACGTTCCTCGTTTGAAATGATTTGTTGAAACCATGGGAATGTATAATGATGAAGCTCCGCTGTGGAATCGACGCTTATCCAGGGGAACGTGAAATAGAATGTATCCGCTGTCCAGACTTTTTCGTTTGAATAATTGAGGAATTTCAGGTATTTATCTTGCTGATAAGTTCTCTTCGGGAGAGATTCAAGATCTTTAATCATCTTTGGGACATTTGGTGGATTGAAGTCTGATTTAGGTGGTGATTTCAAAGGATCTAATGAGTATTGCTTTTTGTCAAATCCTTTGGCCAAGTATGTTTTTTCTAATTGATCAACCACTACTTCTGGTGTTGCAAATTGTTTGTTCTCCATCTGTTTGAGTAGTTCATTTCTTGATAATGGTGCCCTGCGTCTCTCTGATGAGTCGATGGGTATTTCGAAATAATTGAAATCTGTCTGCAGCACAATACGTTCCGGTATAGTTGCCCTGTAATACTTATGGATCGATGCACAAAGATGTATACTATTCACATGTTGTGTAACGAACGCATGTTTCTCTTGTAGTTCAGAGTCAACCCATCTGTCTTGAACATCATACATTTTGTTTGAACAAATTTCATCAATGACCTCGAATAACCTGGCCTCATCGCCATTGAATCTCTTCAAGATAGATGGATAGCTATCGACAAACGAGTTAACAGATGATAAGTCTATCCAGTCACCCCAATGGAATTTCATACCACGAGACTTGATATAATTTTGAGGGTTTTGCTCCCTATTGTAAACATTGTGTAGATGAGAAATGTATGCAGATATCGTATAATTTTGGTTAAAGTCTTGCTTCTCCCTCACACGCGTCCCAGATCTAAAATGTTTATGGAATCCTGACTTGACTATGAAATCACGATCTATAGCCATGAAACTATTCAACTCCCCAATCTTTTGGACAAATTCATTATAAGTCCCCAAATTGTAACCGACCTGCGATAAATACATCGGGATCAACGATATCAGAAGTGTCAACAGCAGTACTAATTTAGCCTTCGTGATCAAGTTTTTCCGTCTCTTGTCATTCTGATGATATGGATCTTTGAATAGCAACTTCACGGGAGACGATACCTTCTGTATCAAGTGTGCATGTTTGATGAATGCTCTTTTCAAAGGCAACAGCATACTTTTTTTGGGACTACTTCTTTCTCGATCTGTGTAAGATGTGATTTGATTATAAGGATATCTAGGTGGGTATAAATAGATTCCACTGGTTCTTCTCAACAGTCACAAGATACCAAAATCTATAATAATCACTAAAATTTCGTTGATGTGATTTCTTTATTTACAGTTGCAACTTTAAGCTTTGGCTTCGCTCAGATCGCGGTGAGATCGGGTCTGAGATCCTGACTCAAAGGGTCTGGGACTGGGTACCATAGGTAATATCACGGCCTAGACCACTCTGTTATCATACCGGCACAAAGACTCACGGTCTAGTAATAATCTTCATGTTGGAAGAATCTAAAGATTGGTGTATCTTCAGTGCTGAAACTAGACGAGTCGTTACCATTGATCACTAGCTCAAATTCCTTCTTGTGGTTCTCATAGTAGTCTCTTGTGGTTCTCCAATTCTCCAAGATCTGGGTATCGTTACAAGCACCATATAGTGTTAATTCACCTTTGGAATCGAATCTCTCTCTTGTTGGTGGGACCCTCTCATTTTCACATATTTGATTTGGAACCCATAACCCAATATCCTTTTGCCAATTATGGTTAACATTGTGTGTTTTTTCTGTACTCTTCTCACCATAAAGTCTGTGTAGCACGGTTTGTGGCTTGTTAGGCATGTATGCTTGAGTCCCTTCAAACAATGTTCTTCTCAAGGGGAAGATATCGCTATATCTATTCCATTTGTAATGTTTGCAATGGAATGCAATCTCACCTTCTTGTGGGTTTAAGCCATCAGGAACCGGTGTATCATCAACCCATTGGGCAGAAATATCAATATAGATCCCTGATTTAACATCAATATAACGAGAATCAATAAATTGATCGTCGTCTTGTTGCATATACCATGGATTTGTTTGGAATAGGAAAGTATGATCCCCCAATTCAGGATTCTCCACCACTAAAGTGTTATTGTACAAGCGACCTAATTTATCTTGGTCCTGAATAGAGATCTGGATATCAATATCTGTGTCCCATGGTAAATTCTGTCCATTGAAATACCAACCGTACAAGTTCCCATAACTGAACCAAGAGACAATCCCGGCATTTGCAGCGAATTTAAACCAAGATCTAATCAAATGATGAATGATCTTGTTACGCTCTGGATGTGGTAAGATCTGTTTCATCCATGGATAATTGTAATGAACCAACTCCCAATGACCTCTATCGATCTCAATTCTAATACTCTTGAACCAAAATTCACCAGTTTTCCCACCAGTTTTGGCATTTGAATATTTTAGGAAATCAAGATATTTGATATCGGCTTCTGTTTTCTTTGGGTTTGCCTCCAGCTCTTTAATCATCTTAGGAACATCTGGTTTCTTAAACGAACTTGGATCCAACTTTGCCCTGGGACTCAGTGTATAATCATTTGGTTTATTACCCTTGGAGAGATAAGCATGTTTCAATTCACTTGCCAATGCATGTTTATCATTTGGATCCTTTGCGACAGAATGTAATTTCGGTATATTCTTGCCCACAGGGTGTCTCAAACGAGTTTGGTTAACAGGTATGGTATAATAGTTATAATCCGTTTCCACCATGATTCTTTCAGGTATCACCGTGAAGAAATATTTCTCAATGGCTCCGCAAATCCCAATATTCAACACATCTTCATGACTGAAAATTCTTCTGTCGAATAGTTCTGGTTCTAGCCATGGAGGTCTCTTGTCATCAACTTTATATGAACAAATCTTTCTATAAAATTGGTAAGCTTCATCATGACTATTGTTAAACCCAGCCAATATGGAATCATATGCCTCCACAAATGGATTAGCAGCAGCCAGATCTATCCAGTCATTCCAGTGGAACGGTATTGGATTTGAATTTAGGTAGTGAACAGGATTTTTCTGATTGTGGTACACATCGATCAAGTATGAGATATATGCCGATGTCGTGATATTATGGTTGAAATGATGGTTATAAACATTCTCATTGATGAAAACTTTTGACACTGTTGAAGGTATCTTGAAAAGAGGTAGAAAAGATGCAAATTGTAAGAACCCTTTGTTCAATTTCAAGTATAAGTTCAGATTTGAGGCAGACTCAACAAATTTGTTATAATTTTGAGCATTGAAGATTAGGTGAGTGATGATCAAATTGGAACCTATCAGTATTATTGCAACCAAAGCTAGCACCTGTTGTCGTGTGACTTTTGAAAAGTCTGTCTTGTTGTGCGCCAATAGTTTATAATGTCCAGATACCGATTTCAGCGGTCTTGAGATTAACCATAGCAGGTATCTCTGTAGCTTCATAGTGATATATTGAGATTATTCAAGCGCCTGAAATTAATATTTTCTTAATATCTCAAATTTAATGAACACGGATTAAGCACCGTATCTATATATCAAACTCATTTCAAATGTACTTTCTTTTATAAGCTCATAGATGTCTTTGGAACGGACATAATCGCATAGACATATACTCCTCGGCGCATTAATTACCACAGTTCTGAGTTCTGGAGACTCTGTAGTTCTGAACTCATCACAGCAATGTTTCACTCCGACGATTAGCAGTGATCATCGTGTGTAAGTCTGGCATCGTACAACTTTTACCGTGTCTATGGGGACAAACTTGATATGTATATCTGCGTAACCAAAATTTCAAATGCTTGGAACGGCTCAAGCCGGCTCTCTGAAATTGCGGAGGCGCAAAAGTGAGACCCATGAGCGCTGGGAAAAGCACAGATGAGATCTGGTCGCTAACTACCATACATCGCATGGGATCCTTAACCAAACACTTCCATCTTTTCGCCATTTTCAAGTGATAAATTTTGTACTCTTACGATGTTTATAGACGTTGATTACAGCTCGTACATATCCTAGTCCCCCCGGCCTTCAGTCCTTCCGAGACCCGAAACTGAAAGTCTCGTGACCTGTATGCTTCTATATTTCTTGGCACATGCAAGGCACTGCAAATCCTGCAGCAAACTTGTTTCTTCTTTGAAACTTTAGTTCCAGACTCATCGGTCTAGACCTCGCAAGTCCCGCTCTTTCTCAGACCCTTTTTTTCTGTTTATAATCTCAAGAGATTCACGGGCAAAACTTTTATATATCAAGCACTGGAACTTGATTTCCTCCATTTCCTCAACCTCACTACATTCACAAGCTATATTCACAGTCTATACCACATATACTACACAACGATGGTCAGACTCATACCGCTTGTGGCTACTGCTGGTTTGCTCTTAACAACCGACGCAAGAAGATTGTTTCAAAAGGACGAATTAGTACCACTATCCATCAAACCATTAACACCAGGAGGGAACTCATTTGACGACAAGTTATACCTATACCCAATAGACTACTACAATCCAACATTGGACTCGTGCAATCCAATCGACCAAACAGATCCGCATAATGGGTCCTTACCGTTGAATTACATTTATCAAGAGGATGAAATTTTCGGTAATCATTATAGTAATGCTCCAATCTTCACGAGTTTTTACAATCAAACCACCAAGTGTTCGCATATTTGTGATAAGAACTATAACAAGGCCAATGTCACATTGATAAACAATTTGATCAAGAGAAACTACAAGCTGAATTTCTTCATTGATGATGTCCCTGTGGGTCGTGAACTATATGATTCGCAAACCCGTAAATTCTACATTGATAACGGTGTGCCAATGGGGTATTTGGACATTGACAAGATCCCACATTTGTTCAATCATTATCAATTTGTCATTTATTTCATCAGTTATGGGCTAGAGTATGAGATCTTGTATGCTACTGTCTCGACAAGATCTATTACTAGAGTCCCTGTGGTGCCATTGAAATGTATGCTAACACCACCATTGTTGCTACGTTATGATGATAATTCGTATAATGGGAACCGTATGAGTTATGAGTTCATTTGGAAAGAAGTTCATGTTAACAAATGGAGTGATAAGTGGGAATTGTACCATAATGATGTTGTTAAACCATTTGTCTCAAATGCCATTGTGGCTATCTTTGTTGTCTTGACACTGATTATTGGATTCTACACTTATTTAACAGTGTCTAATGCCATTAACGTGGAGAAATTGGAAATTATCTATAAATCAAGATCCAAGTTTGTTAAAAGTGATGATGATAAACAAACCGTTAGTGAAGCTGAAGTGGCCTCCTCTTCCTCAGATGGTGTTATGGATGATTTGGAGATCTCATGGCCAGCATTGATTAATGATGTGTACAGATTACCTAGTTTTGCCCCAGTTTTGTACACTTTGATCGCCAATGGTATTCATTTGACCATTGTCACTTCAATCATCATTTCATCAATCAGTTTAGGAGTCTTGGATTTCCACTCTATGGAGAATAAAGTCGCATTGCAAGCGATCAAGTTATACGTTTGGACCAGTTGGGTTCCATCCTTGATCAATTCATACTTGTACAAGAAGTTTGACTCTTCTTCATCTGCCTTGAATGTCCAAAACAAGAAATTAGTTGCAACTTTGACATTAAACAGTTTTGCCCTACCAATGACATTGTACGCCTTTGTCAGATTCATCAACTCAGCTTACGCCAGTGTGGAATCTCCTACACAATTATCATGGTCCATTTATAAACACATTGCCACATCCTATATCTTTGTCACATTGGTCACTTTTATCCTTGGCTTGAAATTCCTTAAAGTTGTTCCATACCAAACATCAGAGATCCAAAGAAAGATCACTTCTGAACTGCCAATCACGTTCCAAACTTTGCCAAACATGATTATGGTTGGTATCATCCCATTTGGTGTTATCTTGATCCCATTATCCTCGATCTACATTACGCTATGGTACTCGCATTTCTATTCAAACACTACATTGACCATTTCTTACTTGTTGTTCATCGCACTAACCGCAGTTATCAATATCCTCAATGTGTACTATTCACTCTCGATTGGTAACTGGAAATGGCAATGGTACTCATTCCTCAGTGGGTTTGCCGTTGGGTGTTACACATTTGCCTACTCTTTCTATTTGACCAAGTTCAAATTTGGTGACAGGGCATCACTCGTCATCTTTTTGCTACAAAACTTGGGTATCTCCTCATTGGTTGGGTTGATCGGTGGGTCTATTGCCTTTGTGGCCTCTTTCTATTTTGTCAAGAACCTGTACTCTGGGTTGTCATAGAGTCTGTATATATATTAAATAATGATGATGTAAAATAAAACAATAATTACAGCACTGGAACTTTAGAAATTTCCACGATTTTCTCTTGATTATTTCCTGATCTTTACGTCATTGTCGCTGTCACTCGTTCTTGGCTGTGCTGCTCCTCGTTCTTAAAAGACCCTTTAAATGGACCCCTTAAACGTTACGAGGCTGTCATCCAGTTACCACAAGGGGAAGCTGAGATCTTAGACTATATAAAGCAATGGAGGTCTCCAAGTAATGGTTCTGTCTTCTTGTAAATCACCATAGTACAGATACTCATGCTCATTGAGAATCTCTTGACTGCTTTACTTCTATCAGTCCCAGCTTGGGGCCTTGACGGTGTTTCCAAACTAAACTTCAACATATTGGATCCTTCTGAATCCCACCATCAGCTGTTTAAAAGAGATCTTGAGAACAGTTCAATCGCATTGGATGACCATGTCAACTACTTTGCCATCAACGCCTCGTTCGGTACACCTGCTCAAAACATGGCCCTAGTTCTCTCCATTGGTGATGCTGACACCTGGATACTCACACAGAATACTTCATATTGTAACACTTCACAAGCTTACGACTGTCAAGTCTTTGCCGATGCTAATAGATTCGATGAATCAGGGTCCACGACGCTGAATTACAATGAGAGTGCACCAGAGTTCAGGATCACGTATAGGGATAGTTCTCTTGTCATAGGTCAATACGCTACTGATATATTGCAAATTGGTGATTTTGCCCTAGATAACTACTCATTTGTATTGGCAAGTCGTGCCAATGCTGCTATTGGTGTGCTTGGCCTGGGGTTCCAAGCTGCTGAAAGTACAAATTTGGTCTCTCCAGGTAGTTCCTCTCTGAACTACACTTATGAGAACTTTTTATCAAGATTACAATCCCATGGTTATATCACAAAGAGGGCATACTCATTGTACTTGGACTCTTTCAACTCCTCCACGGGGTCTATCCTGTTTGGAGGTATTGACCATGCTAAATACAATGGTGCACTGACAACAGTACCAATGATCAACATGTACAGTACATTGCCCTTGGATAGATACCCTCAAGTGGTTGTTACACTGTCAGGTGTAGGTACTGATATTGATGGGAATCGAACAACTTGGTTCACTGAGCCATATCCAGCAATACTGGACCCTACAAGACAGTTCACATACTTACCTTTCAAGTATATGGACGAGATCGCAACAGCGTTCAATGCGACATACTCTACCATTTTCAGTGTTTACACTTTACCATGTCCTTCATTAGAAGACTCGTTGAAACGGTTTCTTGTGTTCAATTTCCAAGGTTCCAAGATAAGTGTCCCCTTGTATCAATTATTGATTAATCAAAGATCTGGTGGTATGTGTCAATTGGGCATTCGTTACTCATCTGATAGTTATATCACCCTGGGTGCCTCATTCCTTAGATCGACTTACCTAGTCATTGATCAAGAGGATTTTCAAGTGTCAATGGCACAAGTGAAATACACTGATGATGAAGATATCCAAGCTATCAACTCCACCGTGCCATCCGCAACGAGGGTATCTGATTACTCTAACACATGGACCGGGTTTGATCGTAGTGTGTCCACTACGTCTGATATATTCAGCGCAGACACTGGTTTGACTAGTTATGCTGATGTCTTTGGATATACTGGACAGGCTTTGACACAATCGGTTTCGGTTCGTTTTAGATCAGTGACAACAGGATCAGCTAATTCAACGATATCCAGTGGGTCAAGTGGGCCAAGTGGTTCGGCTACATCTTCAACAGCCTCCAGTACATCATCGACAACTTCACCGGGGAATTCTGCTCACCATAGTTTGCACAGTGTTTTGTATCTCATTGGATTACAATTGATCCTTTTTGTATCAATAACCATGCTATTGTAACCGGATTTTCGCTCTGATAATTATATTATCATACTATCCATCTCACTACATAGCTGATATCTACTTAACGTTTATTTATTCTCATTATTTTAATTTATTCTAATTGAAAGTAGTATAGACTTGCCCGGAATTGACACGTGACTTTTCCGCCATAGCCCGCTTCCCGCCCCTCGGATCTCGGCTTTTTACACAATGAAATTTAACACATGATAAAGATTGCCATCTATTAATTCACTTTTGAATCCATAAATTACTCAAGGATAAAAGACATCTATTATACAATGAGTGTCTATATGTCAATTGTGGGTATTCATCTACTATTATATTGTCAAGCTTAAAATACTGACCAATTTTCCAGCTTTTCGCAGCCCTTGTGGCACAAATGTTCATCACTACGGTTTTAGTATTGCCATTACCATTGAAAATCCGTAAACAATCGTTGAAACTATATGAAAAACTGTTCAATTCCCGTGAAGTTATCACTGCTACTTATATCTCATTAACATTGGTGGGTCTTTTATTCATTGATTCATTCCAGAAAAATTTCAAATACAAGACACAAAACACTTATGATCCAAGAAACCTGAGATCTACATATAACCATCCACCAGAGGTCATGGCACGTATTTTCTATAACCAAAGAAACTTGTACATCTCCGGTGCTGTCCTATTCTTTGGGATTGCCATTCCAACTGTTTTCAATATTATTAGAAGATTGATCAAGTATCAAGAATTCAATTTGCAGAAAACAAGTAAAGAAGTTAGAGATGAAAAGATTAAAGAATTGAAAGATGAATTGGCTAAGAAAGAAAAGGATATCCAAGCTTTCAAGAGTCAAAAGAAAGGGTTGGAAAAATCTTATGATGAATTGAGTAATCAGTTGAATGCAGCAGAGGATGTCGCTACTGATAAGAAGTCAGATTAGAAAAAAGAAGTGTGTATTCTAATACATAATATATTCTAATTAACGGTCTAATGTAAAAATAGCTCTAATGAGGAATTCCAGATTCCCAAGTTTCATTCAAATGCTTTCCAAAGGCCAATTTAACCTCTTTCACCAACTTCGAGTCATCAACTTTATTATCAACAACGTTCCAATATTGATCAATAGCATTCTCCAACTCTTCCAGATTACTAACACCTAGGACAACTGGACCATATGGTTTAAACTCTCTAATGGCATATCTTGTTGCTAAATCTGCCAATTCCACACCATGTTTCTCCAAAGTCAATTGTGCAACGTCTTGACATTTTTGTCTTAGTTCAGGAGACGCCGGGTGGAATTCATGAGTTGAGCCAGATCTTAATAATGACATACTTAGGATGGAACCTGTTAACAATTTGGTCAATTTGGCCCTGGTGTAAAAATCATCAATATAATCTCTCAACGTTTCATTTTGTAAATTGAAATTTGAGTATGATAAGATAGCATCCAATGGACCCAAATCAACCGTATCAGCAGCCCTTTGGGCAATCTTGTATAGGAAATCCACTGGGTATCCACTGATCCCTATATGCTTAATGACACCTCTTTGTTTCAATGATTTCAATTCATATAATGCCTTGATAATCTCATCCTCAGTGACAAATTCCACATCGTGTAAATAAACAAGATCCAAATAATCAGTATCCAATCTCTGTAAACTTCTCAAAACAGAGGCTCTAATAGATTCAGGCTTATAATCAAAATCGTTCAATTTAACACGACCAGCCTTAGTGACGATATAGTAACTTTCCCTCGGGAATTCAGGCTTCAGCTCTTTCAAGGCATTACCCAATAGGATTTCAGAAGGTCCATAATAGGGAGAAGTGTCAATCCCCACGATCCCTTTGGAAAAGGCTAGTCTGAGCATATCTTTCACTGGTAATTTTTCAGGATTATCGTTAAATTGTTGGTTGAAAACGGCACCACCTAGCAATAGTTGGGGCAAGTCTTCCAATTTTCCTGACACAGCGACATTCGCAGGGCCAATTGGTCTGAGATCCTTGGACATTGTGCTTTGATTGTTGGTGAATTCTTGAATTTATAGGTGTTTAAATTATTGATGATTTCGGATTTTTTGCTTTTCTCCGTGGAAATTTGAAGGGCAAAAGCTCATCTCTAAAAGGCATTTCGATACCACTTTCAAATACAGAAATACAACGTTGATTTCATTAGTATTCCCTTGGTAGTATAGTTCTAAGTGATTTGAACTGTTATTAGGTCTTCTGTCGGTTTTTGAAGGATCAAAATTGGTGCAAAATTGGTGCAAGAATGGCTTACGCAAAGGGAAAGAAGAGAGCTGCTGAAGCTGAACCAACAGACAACGCAGTGGCTGATGTGAGTTGAAGTGTTGTTTTATGGATGATTTCGAGCTGTCAGAGACTAACTAGGTATGGGCATTTAGTTGGGGAAGAACAAAAGAGTCACTGTGAGAAAGTTCAAGAGTGTTAACTTGGTTGATATCAGAGAGTTTTACGAGGCTGATGGTGAGCTGAAGCCAGGAAAGAAGGTGAGTATGACTAGACAGTACTGATTCATCACATACTAATACAGTCATAGGGTATCTCTTTAACTGAGGACCAATGGAACTTGCTTGTCGATAATTTCGATGCCATTAACGAAGCTTTAACAAAACTGGGAGGTGGCTCAAAGAAACAGAAAACAACAGGGGCAGAATCCAATGAAAGCACAGCTCCAGCCTCAGCTTCAGATGATAAAGAGAAGAGTAAAGATGCTGAACAGAGTCCGGTCAAGGCTGAAGAAGGTAAAGAAGGATATCGCTACTGGGACCATCATGAGGCCTAAGGATAACACACGATATTTTTAGTCATAAAAACATGGAAAAACATGCTATACCCACATAAACGGACCCGTAGAATCGAATGATACCATTTATAAACTGTGATTACCTATCCAATTACCTCAATATAAGTAGTATTTTATCAAAATATCTATAGCTTTGTGGCCCGTAACGCCCGAGCACTTTTAGTAAAAGTAAGCAAATCACCTCGTGAAACTGAACCAATATGTATTCCAAACCAACATCAAAACCAACATCAAAACCAACATCACAACACAGCTAAATAACTATCAGGTCCCTTGGAAAGAACCATACCAGAAATATAGACAGGGAACTTACCAAGGCTCACGAAAAAGAACGAGCTGAAAATGTCTGATAGATCACTTTCTCCAAGAGATCAAGCTACCGATACCGAACCATTGCTATCCAGTGATCACCATCATCACCAGCAGCATTCGCCAAAAGAGAGTCGTAACAGGCCTAGAAGAAGACTCACATTCTCTGGTCCATCCGGCGGAGGAAGACCATCTTCCTACAATTTCCACGTCCCAGCGCACGATGCCACCTCGTCTTATGAAGTTGATGCAATGGGTCAAACCACAGCTTCTAGATCAAGTTCCATAGGGAATGGTCTTTCAGCCATGGCTAACCCGGTGAGAGACTTGTCTAGTTATGATCCAAGAAACTTGCCAAACACAAAATCATCGCACAAGAGATCATCTATAGCTGCTGGGGCATGTTCATCATCCGCTAATGCCATGTCCGCAGGTGCAAATGCCCAAAGACCAGTTCATATGACTAGAAATAAGGCATCCTTATCCGCTGATAATAACAAATATGGAAGTGGGTTTGGCAATAACAACCACTCGCAGTTGTCAGGATCTCCAAGTTATGCTGAAAGATGGATCACCAAGCAACAATTTGCCAATTATGGTGCAACAACTAATAATACAGCAACTCCCCTAAAAGTGGATATGGATAAATTTGATCAACAAGACCCTGAACCATTATTAGCACCACAATCACATGAAAATGATAGTGATTTTGACTCGAAGCCATCATCAAGAAGAACTTCCGAAAGTTCCTCATTGGCAGATGTTTGTTTCCCATTGGAACCGCTAGATGATATTGAAGGTGAAAGATTATGGCCTGATTTACAAGTCCTTGAAGAGTTTTACGAAGAAGAGACAACAAGATTGAAAGATGAAGCCATGAGAGAAACTAATGAAGTTAACTTTAGGTTTGAAAATAATGTGAATTTGGATGATAATCATTCGGCAAATTTACCAAATGCCGGGGAATCAACCACAACAGCATCTGGTGAAGGTGTTGGGTTTTCACATCCAATAGTGACAAAAGTCGATGCTCCAGCCATGCTGGGGAATCAAAGAATTAATGAAACAGAGACATTACACGGTGGTAGATTAAGACCTCCAAAGATTAACCCCTTTGATCGGAAACGATTAAACAATTCAGAATTTTTGAGAAATATCAATTACCCACCACAGATTGTTAATAACAATCCAGAACATTTTAGATTTACCTATTTTAGAGAGAATTTGGACTCAACGGTGCACTCACCAACAATCTCAGGTCTTTTGCAACCAGGTCAAAAATTTAGTGATTTGTTTTGTTGTTCAGAATACAAGAAGCAAGACGCCCTTGCAGCTGCCAGTGCTGCTGGAATGAGTATTGGTAGAACAACTACAAATAACTCAAGATCAAATTCTGTTAAAGAGTCAACCCCTACTATCCCTGAATTGAAAGCTGTGGAGGATTCAATTGAATTGGATGATCATGTTTCACCATTCTGGCTAGATGTTTTGAATCCAACTGAAGAGGAAATGAAAGTTATCAGTAAATCGTTTGGTATTCATCCTTTGACAACTGAGGATATTTTCCTTGGTGAAACTAGAGAAAAAGTCGAACTGTTCAAAGATTACTATTTCATCTGTTTTAGATCTTTTGATATAGTCCGTGAAAAGGCCAAAATTCGTGAACGTTTGAATGAGATCCAAAAGGAAGGTCAAAACAAGAACCCAGGGTTTTTCAGTAAGATTTTCGGGAAAAGAAGACAATCTTCAACAAATTCAAGAAGTTTGGGTGCAGATGATAATGTTAGTCAAACATCAAGTTTCAAAAAAAGGGAACGTGAGATTGAATTGGAAAAATTCAAGAAAAAATCAGGGGATAGACATAAACCAAAAGGTGGTGAATTAGAACCTTTAAACGTCTACATCCTTGTTTACAGAAACGCTGTGATTACTTTCCATTTTGCACCTACTCCACACCCAGTGAATGTTAGAAGAAGAGCCAGATTATTACGTGAATATTTGACTGTATCTGCCGATTGGATCGCATATGCCTTGATTGATGACATTACAGATGCCTTTGGTCCAATGATTGAATCCATTGAAGACGAAGTTAATGCTATTGAAGATTCCATTTTAAGAATGGATGGTGATTCGGATGATGAAGATGATTCAGATAGTGATGATGAAGATTTCAAATGGACAGCAAGATCAATCCTAAGCAGACGTGATTCCCAATTTGATGATAAACGTTCGTTAAAATCAGCAAGCACAAGCACCACACGCAGTACTTCGTCTAATGTGATTGAATGGAAGAAAAAAGGTGATATGTTGAAAAGAATCGGTGAATGTCGTAAGCGTGTCATGTCCCTCCTAAGATTATTAGGTTCCAAGGCTGATGTGATTAAAGGTTTTGCCAAAAGATGTAATGAACAATGGGAAATCGCACCAAGATCAGAAATCGGGATGTATTTGGGTGATATTCAAGATCATATAGTCACGATGGTGCAATCCTTAAACCATTATGAAAAATTATTGGCTCGTTCACATTCAAACTATTTGGCACAGATCAATATAGATATGACTCGTGTTAATAACGATATGAATGATGTTTTGGGGAAGATTTCGATCTTGGGTACTGTGGTGCTACCAATGAACATCGTTACAGGTTTATGGGGGATGAATGTTCTAGTTCCAGGCCAGGATTATGATGGATTGACTTGGTTTTGGAGTATAACTGCTGGTATGTTCATTTTTGCATTCTGTGCGTACCTCTATGCTAAGAAGATCTCTGGGTTGACATGATGAATGATATAAAGTATAACAACTTAATACATCACGGTATAAACGTGTTTTAATTGTACGATTAAACTTGGTGTGCTTGTAATTCGTCATAGGTCAGGACGTCAGGACGTTCAGCAACTGTAGATGTTGGTAAATATTATCCCAAGTTTCGGGGAGAACCTCTGCTAATTCGGAACTATATACTGCTCAGGTGGTTCTGCTTCTCAATCATCACCAGGGTACCTCTTTTATGTTGGGAAGGCTTCAACCTTTACATTTTATTTGCGAGAAGACTATAATCACGATCTTTGATTATAATTGCCTGGGCTTGTAGTGTATAGTGTATAGTGTATGTATACTACTTTCTTACGTAATCAAGTCTTGTAAACTAAACAGCATCAATCGGAGCAAAATGATGCTAGCAGCAGGTCAGTTAAGCTTGAACTGGTATCTCAGCATCGTAATCAGGACACTGGAGCAGTTTTGTCGTTTTCAAAGCAAATCAAATTTAAAAATTTCCACATTTAGGGGAATCTGCTTTTTGAAACAACTAGAGCACGTACTTAAACCTTCAGAAAGCAAGCAAAATTCAACAAATTACACTTCATGTCGCTAATACTTAGAAAAGTTGAGCTTAAAAGTTGAACTTACACTTCTAGAAGCACAGTGCAACTAAAACTTTTGAGAAAACCATAAAGTATGTCGCTTTACTTAAGCAAACCTTCTATAAGTCGCCATGCATCGTCCTGCACTCTACTTCAGCAAAGGAAAGGTTTGAAGCCCGCGCATTCCCAAAATGGACGAATCTGAGATCTCTGGGTGGACAGCGATGTTTTAGTGTCCATAACAATAGTCCGTGATAGTTTAGTGGCTAGAATCACCGTTTGTCGGAAACTATGCAGAAATTTCATAGAATTCTACAATACATGGTAGACCGGGGTTCAATTCCCCGTCGCGGAGAATATCTACTTATTTTTTTGGAGTGAGAAACAAGTGCGCACTTTTTATTGTGTACATATTACTGTATTGGGTAATACATAAACAACAAAAAGACCTAGTCTTTTTTAGTCAAACGTAGACCATAAAAGAAAACTACCTAGGCTAATTTTTGTAGAGCACGAATTGGGTCTGGTTTTTCAAATCTTAGTTTTTATTAGTTCTTCATATTCTTTCAACATATACCATCAACAACAGCCCCATATTAGCCATAAAGACACCTATCACCATCCAAAATGATCATTCAAGGCAGAACTGAGGTTGTTACAAGTCACTAAACCAGAAAGATAAGAGATATGGTCATCGGAATGATGTAGAAACACAAGGAAAGCGTACCAAACAACCACAGCATAACCACCAATCAATCAGGCATCAAATGAAGCCAGTATGTTTTAGAAAATGATCTTACAGGTGTCTTAACGCAACTTTGACCACTGTTTTGGGTTCCTACGGCCTCATTTAGTCCATTAAAGGTCTAAAAACACAAAGTGTCAAAATCGACATTTTTGCCAAAAAACCAAAGGGGTTTACCCCTAAAATCGACCAATTTTTGCAAAAAAATCAATTTGTCTGGAAACTGCTCTAATGGCAAGAGCTGAGCTGCTTGTTTATTCTGGTAGCACCGGGGCTCTGTTGTGATGATTTTTGATGGCTTAAATTCAATTTTACTTTTGAGTGAAATTTCTCCCCTATACGCAGATGCTGTGATGTTCTCCACCTTTGGTCTGCTGAGAGTGCTTATAATTGATCAATTAAATACATAGAGGAGTGTTTTCTGAGGCTTTGTCCATTAAATGTTACGAATTGTAGATGACAAAAAAATAGAATGCAGTTTTATCATGATCTACGGTAATAAACGCTCATGTGGCTGTAGAACAAGTACTATTAGCTCTGGACACTCTACATGCTGATAGATTGGTAGCAAAATCGAATGTTTTAAAGGCAGAATGGACATGAAATATCTTTTTTGTTGGTGAAACTTACATTTCATATCCATTATCTAAGTATACGAAGCTGTTTTAGGTTGTTTTCAATAAAAAAAGACAATATAGGCCCTAAACAGTGCATAAGTGATTAAATATATTGAGATACTAATATTATATATATATATAAATTTAGATTTTTAAAAGATATATATTTTTGAATTATAAATAAAAAAGTTTACCTAGTATTTTGGCTTCGGATTTAATTTATATTAATACTTCAACAATTTATTTTTAGAAATTATCCTTAGATTCACATATAAGTAGGCCAAATGTGTTCATTTCGAAGAGACTCTTTGAAATTAAAAGGGATAAAGTATGACTATCGCCTCCTACTAGAGGTTAATAGTGATTGATAAGCTCAATTATCCGTTATACTCTCATATTACCTATTACTGACTGTTTTAGTGCCCAAATACCGCTGTGATAGCTTGGAAAACAAGTTAATACCCGGCTAATAGACTTAGAAGAGCATAAAGTAGTGAAATATGCTGAAATGATGTCTTTTTATTTCGAAATTGGCCCATAATTCGATGTATTACGATACTCCTAGACCATCAAGAGCATTTGATCCCCCAAAGCTCATCCGTAGGCTCACAAAAAGGCACAAAAAGCTCCTAGGGTACAGAGGGATGTTATTAGAGGAATACAGGAGCATCATAATCTGATAGCAGCTCTAGAGGGGCTTCAAAGAGCTTGTCTAGATGCTGGAATGGAGCTATTTTACTATACCTAAACTCTAGTCCCAATTTTGAGACTAGAAAATCACGTGTATATCACGTGTTTTTCCTTTGTTTACCTTTTTTTTTTTTTAATTTTAAAGCTGGCGCACTTGTTTTGCGCTCGGGCAAAACTTGAATTTAAATTTTGGATCAAGTTTTGTTGTTGAAATTTTTTTGGTGGGCTGTATTGTTCGGAAGAAAAAGGGTTTGGTAAGACCACACTTTGAAAGTGGTACAGGACACACCATAGTAACTTTTTATTAGGGCATGATTCATCCATATCCATCAATGAAACATTTATACATATAACAATAAGATCAATTTTCTACACTTCTGGTATACGTAAAATCATGAATATGCATAAGACTTTTTTACCTTTATATGTATGTACTTATCTGAACAACAACTGTATATGATAAATGCCTTTTGTCGCATCTAAAACTTTGTCTTGAACAAACTCTTCCCCGGTGTTCTCTGTCCTGAACTTGTCCCACTCGTCACTGTATACGATATAGACCCATATGAATTCCCAGTCCCGTATATCAATGAGTCATCTTCAATTCTGCCATCATGGATCAATGTCATTGAATCAAAATCACCAAATGGGTCATCTAGTTCTTCGGAATCATGATCATGACTATGATGATTAGGATCTTGTTCCATGATTTGCTCTTTGGAGATATCGATTGATGATTGCTTATGCCCTGATTTACCTGCATTAGCCTTATGGAAGTCTGTACCGTTTTTCGATAACACTGGGATCATTGGTGGTTTTTGATTTCTTAATAGGGCCCATTGAGTATTTTTGAAAAAAACATGGTTTTTAATATCAGAGGCACCGATCTTGGAACCTAGTCTTTTGTCCTCATCTTTAATCAATAATTTTTTAATCAAATTTTTACAATTTGACGAAATCACTTGAGTATCTGGGAAATTCACATCGTTTTTCAAAATTTTGGAAAAAGTTTGATTTCTATTGGCTCCTTTGAAAGGTGTTGTACCGAAAAGCATTTCAAAAATCAAGATCCCTAAAGTCCACCAATCCACAGCGACTGTATGACCTTTACCTCTAATCACTTCGGGGGCAATGTATTCCTCTGTTCCGACAAACGAATTTGTTCTAAACCCATCGATACAAATCTTGGTATCCAACGTCTGTATGGTTTTATCCTTATTGAACGAAGTCATTGATGGATTTTTCGTAGATTCTGTTTGTTTTGATAAATCGAAATCAGACAACATGATATGACCACTCTGGTGTAATAGGATATTTTCCGGTTTCAAATCTCTATAGATAAACCCCATCAAATGCAAATACTCCAATGCAGCAACGACTTCACTTGCATAGAATTTGGCATCTAATTCAGGGATGCATTTGGACTTCCTTGTTTGTAATGCTCTGAAAAATTCACCACCCATACAGTATTCCATACATAGATACAAGTAATCTTCAGATTGGAAAGAATGGTATAGTGTAACAATGAATGGGTGATTTGAAGTGGCCAAGATTTCTTGCTCTGCAAGGGCTCTCTTGATCTTATTTCTTTGGATCATTTCTTTTTTACTCAGCACTTTCATGGCGTATAGTCTATCTGTTTGCTTTTCACGCACTAGGTAAACTTTCCCCACGTCACCTTTACCCAAGAGTCTAATCTTTTCAAAAGATTGAGGTCCAACTTGTAATGCAGAGACTTTTATAGCATTTGACGAAAGGAACGATTTCTTACGAGGTCTTATTGTTGGTCTTGTTGCCTCTGAGATGTCATCTAATGGCTGAGTGTGGTGTTGTTGCTGTTGTGATTGTGGTTTTGATGTCTTGTTGTCAGAGTGTAAACCTGCAGATGCTGAAGATTCCGAGTGTGATAATGCCTCTTCAGAAGCATTATTAGCCTTTAGACCTATAGGCGCCGATGCGACTCTTCTCAATGGAGGTTTTGCAGTTGAGGTCCCATTACTAGAATCTGTTGTCGTAGTGGTACCACTACCATTGCTGTCCTGAGTTGTTGGAAGATACGGTTCGACATTTGCATCCTCTTTGGGTCTTATCGTTTCATACTCTTCCAAAATCTTATTTAATGACGCTTGTGAACTGGACACATTTTTCTTCAAGGCGAACGGTAAGGGACCATGACCCTTTCCAGTAGATGAACTGTCAATGATCTCCTTATATGCATCATTACCAACTTGAGGAGGAAGCCCCTGGTGAGCAAAATACGGTTGAGAAGTGACCACATTTCCCTGGTTTTTCACAGTGTCTTCCTTTTTGTTCGAATTGGAGTTGACATTTGGAGGGTTTGGCGAAGAAGGAGAGCGTAGTCTTCTGGCGGCCTGTGCCAACTTTGAACCAGTCTTTGTTGGCTGTTGTTGCTGTTGCTGCTGTTGCTGTTCCAAGAACTCAGCTGGTGGTGTTGAGGTCTCTTTAGCCGCCTCACCATTATGCGTGTAATCATGAGCTTTTGGAAGGCTTTCCAATGTAAAACTCTGTTCTTCTTGTCCCATTTCATTCGTAATCTTAATATCGTCGATCTTTGAACTTGTCAAGTTTGGTGACGTTACAGACGAGGTTGAATTGATTCTGAAGAAGCTCTTGATCTTGTTTGACAGTTTCTTCTCTTCCTGGTGATCCACGGCGCCTTGCTCCTCCTCGTTACTGCTGTTGTTGTTGCTCTTGTTCAATGGCTCGACATTAGGAGACAGTTGCTCATGGACACGGGCCTCTGGTGGATGTTCCAGCTGTTCTTCAGTATGGCTGTTGTGGTCCTTCTTTCCCGAGCCGAAGCTGAACACTTTACCTAGTGATTTTGATCTCGATCTCAATTTGGATAAGGGCGGTGTCACTGAAAGCGAATCACCTTGATTCTGACTCGAAGACTTGAGCTCTTCCGGTGCTGGCGATGGATCCACCGACGAGCTAGGCTTGTTGCTATTTTCATGGGCTTGTAGTGATTGTTGAGGTGCTGGTGAGTCCTCTGTGGTGGATACGCTGTTCATCCTTGCTAGTATAGTAATAGTATGTATGATATTGGAGGTAGTAATTTGAAAATAGGACGGAAAAAGACCCAGACTTCTAGTGAAATCTAACTATTGTGGTATGCGTAGCAGTGGTTGGAGTGCAATTGGATACAAGCAAGTGTCAACACACAGTTTTAGCACAGCTGTTCGTATATGAGACTCGTGCTTTTTGGCAATGCTCCACTGGGGTTTGAGATTCGAAGCACTTGGAAATTCGAAACTGTTGATTACGATTCGCGAACTTCAGGAGCCCATTCGATTCCTGCTCGCTCCATTTTTACATTGAATTAAAATTTATATAATCAAGAACTAAAATCAAAACAAATCAATTAATTAGTAAAATGAATTACGAGCATATAAACTCAACAGCCTTTGCTCTATTGTTCACCTGTGGGTCATACGAGCGTGTATTTATTGTTTCACAGGAGTATGGGGAAGTCCTCAACCATAGCGGCTCAGGCGCCCTACTGAGGCGGTCTTTCTTCTTAGGGAAAGAGGCATTTGGTTGTTGTTTGTTTTCGGTTGTGGAATGTTCCAACTCGAGAATGAAGAAACACGCTACACGCTCTCCAAATTCAAAAGCTCGAAAGGTCGTAAAGTGGCGCTCACCATTGGTCAAGGGATCAGCATTCCTGTCACAGCACAATGGCACGCGGGATCGCCAGATTAATTGCATACCCGTTGAACTTTGCTTTGTCGTGTTGAGCTTATGATATGAAATACATTAATCAAGATACTACCAACTGAATGGGGGGTACCTGAGTCAATGGGCCAGATCCATAACCTTGTCCCTGACCCCTGACCACCAGACACCCACTTAGCACTTGCTACATGTTGTCTAGTTGCTGTTTCATCTCTAAGGCTTTCTGCCTTCACTCTTCTTTTAGCCAACAAGAGGTGCTGCATTTACACTTGAACATTCCAGGAATGGATTCCGTTACGTGCGATCTGTCCGTTACGAGACGTATCGTATTCCGTATAAGGCAACGCCCACTGGCTTAAAAAAGCTCAGACTGCCTTATAAAAGTGGAAACACTTGCATCAAAGGCTTTTACTCATGCTCCTCAATTGCTTAAACGGTATTCAGGAACACTATTAATAGTCACATCCTCTGCAGCTAACGCTCGCCTACGGGTACGATTATGCATGATTGTTGACATTACGCTAACCTCCATCCAAACCCAAAGTATGCGTGGTGCTCAATCTCAAGAGCCTTCATACTCAATGTGGTAATTCAATTACAATTACAATTACCATTAAGGCATACACCGCCTGAACAGCTCTAGAGTGGACTCACAAAGTACCTCACCTCTTTGTTCAACAAAACTTAGAGCTGTAACCAAGAGTATCTCCTTACATTCCAAATGCTTACACAAGTCATCAGCGTATCAATTGTGAAGACTTTTGACAGTTTCCAAAATGAATATTTAAATCGGTATAATTCCCATGCCAAATAACACTTCTTGAATAAATCCATATCATCACAACAACAACAACAAAGAGAAGAAATCAAGCATGAGAGTCTCATTCGCTACTTTACTCTCATCGTCATTGGCTTTGTCCACTGCTGCAAGCATCAATGCTAATGTGCCAACTGAAGATACCAATGTTGATGGTGAAGCTATTCCATTGTCCAAGAGAACCTGGGGTTCTTGGAAAGGTAAAGACAACAATGGCGGCTGGAACAATGGCGGCGGTTGGAACAATGGTGGTTGGAACAATGGTGAAGATTGTACCACTTACACTACCAATGGTAAAGTCGTTACAGTGACTACAAAGACATCTACTACTCCAACTACCACTCCACAACAAGAACAATCCACTACCACTACCACTGAATTGGGTCACACTACTGTCACCATCACTTCTTGTGGTAATCAAGGTTGTACTACTCAAACTTCCAAGGCTTCAATTTCCATCGCTACAATCACTGTCACCGGTATTGAAACTTTCTACACTACTTGGTGTCCATTGACCGATACCACTGCTACTCCAACTCCTGCTACTCCAACCACAACTACCACTCCAACTCCAACTCCAGATGTTTCCTCCACTACAACCACAGAATTGGAACGTACCACTGTTACCATCACTTCTTGTGATAACAACGGTGGTTGTGCCACTACCACTTCTCCAGCTTGGAAATCTATCCATACTACTACTGAAAACGGTGTCAAGAAATACCATACCACTTGGTGCGATTTGAACGGTGGTAAAGGTAACGGCGGTGGTAAATGGAACTGGAATGACAACAATGGCGGTCACAAGACTAAGACCCATGGTCATTTGAGTGAACATACCATTGTCACATTCAACAAGTGTAACAATGACTATTGTTCAAAGCAAACTTCTACTGCTTGGAAATCTATTGCTACTATTACTGTTACCGGTGTGGAAACTTACTATACCACTTGGTGTCCATTGACTGAAACAACTACTTCTACTCCAGGTGTTCCAACTAGTACTTCTACCCCAGTTGTTCCAACTACAACTTCCTCATCAAGTCCAGTTGTTCCAACTACCTCTTCAACATCAAGTCCAGTTGTTCCAACTACCTCTTCAACATCAAGTCCAGTTGTTCCAACTACCTCTTCAACATCAAGTCCAGTTGTTCCAACCACTTCATCCACTCCAGTTGTTCCAAGTACATCCACTTCCTGTACTGATACTACACCAGTCTACCCAACCACATCCACTACAAAGTCTAAACCTCCTAAACCACATACCAAACCTCCAGGTACAACCACCAGCTGTACTACTACTACTCCAGGTCAATGTACTACTCCAGGTTGTGAGACTTCTTCCAGTACTGTTCCAGGTTCATCCACTGCATCTACCACTGTTCCAGGCTCTTCTACTGAATCCTCTACAGTTCCAGCTTCATCCACTGAATCTACCACTGTTCCAGGCTCTTCTACTGAATCCTCTACAGTTCCAGCTTCATCCACTGAATCTACCACTGTTCCAGGCTCTTCTACTGAATCCTCTACAGTTCCAGCTTCATCCACTGAATCTACCACTGTTCCAGGCTCTTCTACCGAATCCTCTACAGTTCCAGCTTCATCCAGTGAATCCACCACTGTTCCAGGCTCTTCTACTGAATCCTCTACAGTTCCAGCTTCATCAACCGAATCAAGTACTACTGAATCTACAACCACTCCAGGTTCTTCTACTGAAACAAGTACTACTCCAGCTTCATCTACTGAAACTACATCCACTACCAAGACTAAGCCTCCTAAACCACACACCAAACCTCCAGGTACAACCAGCAGCACTACTACCCCAGGTCAATGTACTACCCCAGGTTGTGAGACTTCTTCAACTGTTTCTACCGGTTCATCCACAGAATCCAGCACCACTGAGTCAACTACTACTCCAGCTTCATCCACTGAGTCAAGTACTACCCCAGTGACATCTACTGAATCCAGTACCACTGAAACAAGCTCAGCTCCAGCTTCCTCTACTGAATCCAGTACTACTGAAACAAGCTCAGCTCCAGCTTCATCCACTGAATCCAGTACTACTGAAACCAGCTCAACTCCAGCTTCATCTACTGAATCCAGTACCACTGAAACAAGCTCAACCCCAGCTTCATCTACTGAATCCAGTACCACTGAAACAAGCTCAACTTCAGCTTCATCTACTGAATCCAGTACTACTGAAACCAGCTCAACTCCAGCTTCATCTACTGAATCAAGTACCACTGAAACCAGCTCAACTCCAGCTTCCTCTACTGAATCAAGTACCACTGAAACAAGTTCAGCACCAGCTTCATCTACTGAAACAAGTTCAGCTCCAGCTTCATCAACCACTACCACACCAGGTGAATGCACTACTTGTGTAACTTCATCAACCGTTTCTACTGGTTCTTCTACTGAATCAACTACTGTTTCATCCACCGAATCAAGTACATTTGAAACCACAACAACAGCTCCAGAAGCAACCACCTCTACTCTATCTAGTACAGAGTCCACCACAGCCCCAGGTTCCTCTACCGAATCTTCAACAGCTCCAGGATCTTCCACTGAATCTAGTTCAGCTCCAGTTTCATCCACTGAATCCAGTACTATTGCTTCATCTACCACTACTACACCAGCTGAATGTACTACATGTGAATCCAGTTCTACCCCAGCCTCATCAACTGAATCTTCTTCAGCTCCAGTCTCCTCCACCGAGTCAATTACTACACCAATTTCCTCTACTGAATCGAGTACCGCTCCAGCCTCATCAACTGAATCAAGTACCACTCCAGGTCAATGTACTACTCCAGGTTGTGAAATCTCATCAACTGTTTCTACTGGTTCCTCTACTGAGTCTACTCCAGCTCCAGGCTCATCTACTGAAACTACTCCAGCTCCAGGTTCATCTACTGAAACTACTACCACTACTCCAGGTCAATGTACTACTCCAGGCTGTGAAATCTCATCTACTGTTTCTACTGGTTCCTCTACTGAGTCTACTCCAGCTCCAGGCTCCTCCACCGAAACCACATCAGCTCCAGGTTCATCCACCGAAACCACAACAGCTCCAAGTTCATCTACTGAAACCACTACCACTACTCCAGGTCAATGTACTACTCCAGGCTGTGAAACTTCCTCTGTTCCAGAAGCATCTACTGAATCTACTTCATCAACAGAGTCAACAAGTGCCCCAGGTACAACAACCACCGCTCCAGGTACCACTGCCTTCTCATCAACTCCAGCCAGTGAAACACCTGGTACTCCAACCAGCTCCACAGTTACAGAAACCAACAACACTTCTACTACTGTTACTGTTACCAAATGTACCACTCCAGGCTGCCCAGGTAGTGAAACTGCTACTGAAACCACTGGTACTCCATCTACTCCAACTGGTGAAACTGCTACTGAAACCACTGGTACCCCATCTACTCCAACTGGTGAAACTGCTACTGAAACCACTGGTACCCCATCTACTCCAACTGGTGAAACAGCTACTGAAACCACTGGTACTCCATCTACTCCAACTGGTGAAACTGCTACTGAAATTACTGGTACTCCATCTACTCCAACTGGTGAAACTGCTACTGAAACTACTGGTACTCCATCTACTCCAGCTGGCGAAACCTCCACTGGTACTCAATCCACCCCATCTGGTGAAACCACCACCTTGACCTCCGGTACTGAAACTGGTACAGTTCCAACTGATCACGTTACTACAACTAAACCTCACGGTGACCATGAATCCAAGGGCTCCTCTATCAAGGCTGAAAGTACTACTACTTCTGCCCCAGGCTCATCTGTTATCACTGTTGTCACTGAAACCCTTTCAGGTGGTATTGTTACCTCTTACACTACTTACTGTCCAGAAACTGCCACTGAACACGTTCCAGAGCACCATGCCTCTGAAACCACAGCTGCTACTACTGATAAGGGTGTTGTTGTTACTGAATCACAAGGTGTTACTACAATTTCATCAGCTGCTCCAGCTACCCCAGCTACTACTGATGTCACTGTCTCCACTGGTGAAGCTCCATCTACTCCAGCTACTACTGATGTCACTGTCTCCACTGGTGAAGCTCCATCTACTCCAGCCACTACTGATGTCACTGTCTCCACCACTGGTGAAGCTTCATCTACTCCAGCAGAAGGTTCTCAAGGTATTACCACTTCATCAGCTAGCCCAGCTGGATCCATCTCCACCACTGATGTTCAAGAAGGCGCTACTACCACAGCTGCCTCTCCAATTGCTCCTAGCTCTGATGTTGTTACCATCATTACCCAAACCCAGGATACTTTAACTACCGTTTACACAACAACTGTTAAGGCTACCACCACCACTACTCCAGCTCAATCAAACGCTGTTGAAACCCCATCTTCTCCATCAGGTACTACTAGTCCATCTGCTGCTCCTGAACAACCATCAGGTACTGTTGTTCCACAACAATCAACCAGTGTTGCTCCATCAGTTGCTACTCAACCACAACAACCATCAGTTGCTACTTCAGTTGTTTCAACAACTGCTGCTTCAGTCACACAGTATGAAGGTGCCGCTGCTGGTATCAATGGTGCCAATGCTGGTAGCATCATCTTTACCATTGCCTTGATCATGGTTGGTATCTTTTAATGAACTATTGAAATGAATCAAATACAAGGGTACGGTGAAAATCCCTTACACCTCTCGAAAGTTTCACCAAAAAAATTTATAACTTATTATTGATTGTTTGACTTGCTCATACCACAGAGAAAGATTTCTTTCTTGCTTTATTTTCCTATTCTAATTGTGAGTGTTTCAACATTTCTTGAGACAGCTACAATACCTCAATTTTTACTTTATTCCTTCTATGAAATTATACCCAAATTTTATTCTCGATGACGATGATATCATTAGGCATTTGCTCTACTTGTTCCAGGGCAAACCCTATAGTTATATACATATAGAATTCAATTCAATGTTGGCTATGAATTTGACATACCGCTGTAGATTATGATAGTTTGATTGAATTTACTTTGAAGACGTTTAATAGAACTACAAGTACATTTGATTTATTCAGATGTGTTTTGTGTATTTCAAGTTCATGAACGAACAATTTCCCAAGAGACCTCAGTAATAGACACTTCAGCGCCGGCATTATCATCATAGTCGTAAAATTCACCATCTTCCAATTCAATATCAGTGAATTTTGTAGTAGATTCTGCACCTTTGGCTTCAAAAATACCCTATAATGTACATGTCAGTATATTAGCACCAAGATCTGTGATTTTTACTACACTCATTCCTAATGGCACTTACTTGTGGGATGAATTTAGTGATGTCTAGACCACGAGCATCAATTTCCAAAAGGGAAACGGCTTTACCGTTATCTTCAATTGTGTAGTCATTGCTTGTTCTTATTATGGCTTTGTCGAAGTAATTAGTATCAAGGGATCAGAATGAATAGACACAAAGTTTAAACTCACAAGCAGTATGTTCTCTCTAAAAGACGAACTTGTTAGTATTTATTTAGACGGCTCAATTCAGCGACTAGTCCACACTCACTTTACAATTCTTGCACTTGAACACGAAGTTTGATTCACCTTTACCACGCGTAGTCTCGTGTTGTTCGAATCTATTGATTGACACATGTTTGTCATGAGTTTCTCGACACGAGGTACAGACGATCTCGAAAGTGTATTCAAATGGCTGCTCAGCGGTGTCCACTGGACGCAGATCAGTAAGACCTTCCAAGTTAGCCTTTAGCACTAGTTTTAAACCCATTTTAGTTGCTGTTGATCTCGTAACTGATTGTTTTTTACCTTACCATAATCACATATCGGACTTTAATCTAAAATGGTTCTGCCAATTTTCAGCGTGCCAAATATTTCATGATGTCCGGGTGATTATTGATTATATAATGTATGACATAATCCACTGTTTTTTTTTAAATTTTAATTTTGCAATTGTCTCGAAATCGATTGGCTTTTTTTAAGTGACTAAAAATTGAAAAGAACGAGCCTTTGAAAGTGTGAATGATATTGATTTTAACGTGAATTATTGAGGTGCAGAGCTAGAAACATTAGGTGAATGAGGAATAAAATCATAGAGATATAGAATCACAAGCACTTCTACTCTTTTAAACCTACAATTTTAATGTCCCTTTTCACCCCTTTCACTTTGGTGAATGGAGGCTCTTTCAGATCTATACCAAAACATCGTTTACAACAGATACGGCCAAACTTGTTATTCACAGCCCGATCCAAGACGTTTTTCCATACAAATACTTATAGAAGACCTGCGCTAAATGCACCACTAAGAACACCAAGAGGGTTGAACCTGTTATGGGCATATGCTAATGCACCAGGGAATATGTTATTCATTTCGACGAATTTAATAACTCTGTCTATATTGGTCACTTACAGATGTTTGTACACAATCGCCAATGCTGATAGATTCCATGAGCAAGAACAGTTTATTCAAGAACAACGTCTTTTGATCAGAAACGAATTGATGAATTTTGATAAACATTACTCTGATGATAGATTCTATCTTTTGAAACAACAACTACAAGGTCAAACACAAACTGTGGAAGAGCCAGATGCTGCCATAGAAGAGGTTGTTGATGAAGTGGTATTAGACGTCTTGAGAGATGAACAAGCGGAAGAGGACGTTCTTTTCAGTAATGTTGAAATGGATGATGAATTATCCCTACCTTTGACTGAGCAAGACTTGGAAGACTATGGTCCTTCAATTGTGAGAAATGTTACACATGAAAGATTCCACCAATTGTTTATCAATCAACTATTGTCAACATATGCCATAAACGATTATATCAATCAAATGCTGGATCATAAAGGTGAAGGTATCGCGTTATTGGAGAATTTATCCATAGAGACACAAGAGCACGTTGCAAGTACGTTATACGATATCATACAACAGAACCGTACAGAAGGGGACTCTGAATTAGAGATTCACAGTTATCAAGACTTGATTGCAGAGATACCTAAAACCATTACACAAGATCTAATTAATTTCGACGCTGGATTATTGAAAAATGAATTGTTGAAATTGAACAATTCTCAATTGAAAGAGGAAGATTTGGAAAGTATGACCTGTCCAGTGGATGCGCCTGTCTTGAAAGAGCGTGACATCACGGACTTTTTCCAACAATATAGAAACCAACATGAAAACCATGATGACCATCTAATCTACTTGAAACTGGCCCAATTCCTAATGAACCATAATGTCTCCATCAGTGAGGAAAAATTTGCCTCACTCTATAATCATATATATTCTACCAACATTGGAAGCATGCACAACAGACATGAGAGAAAGATTGCCAATATTTTGAACAAGTTATACTTCCAAACGGGGATCATCCATGGTGATGAACAATTACTGAACAGAGTGATGAACTCCATCATTGCATTGAAGGATAAAATCAGTTTCCAAACCAGTTTATACATGTTAAACTTGGATATGGACTCATTAATCACATATAATGGGTTCCATTCCTCATTTTCCAAACAAAACTGTGATGATAATGGATCACTTTCACTTAAATCATACCTGTTGGCCATTGAAGGGATGTTGAAATTCAAGTTTGAACAATCACACGTCTACTTGGCATTGGAGAAACTATTGAAAAGTTTACAAATCATTGATACTGATGAACAAATTGGTGTTTTGTTTAGTAACAAGTTATTACGCCCAAACCATAAAAATATGATTACTCAAGTTGTTCCCATGGATGTTTTGGAAACCGTGTTGAGCATTTCAAAACATTTCCAAGACCATGGTGTTTTCCAATTGGGTTACAAATTAGCCATGAAGAATGTTGGTCAATTGACTAAGAAAGTTATGCGTTCATTGTGGAACGTTGCTAGAGAGTTTGATGAACAGGAATTGATGATTAAATTGAAGAGCGTATATAACAGGGTATGAGATAATGAATATGGACATTCATATACAGAAGCATAAGAAATTTAATATAATGACAGCATATGATGAAATAAATGAATTTGTAGCTACAGTGTTGTAATCAATTGATTGAACTGTTGATGTATTAAGCTATAGAGATGAATACTAAGTCTTAACCCTTCTATATTGAATTGTTAGTTTATAATCCAAGAAATTCATTCATTCCAAAAATCCCAAGTTGACTTTGTATTGAGTTTCATGCGACACAAGTTTCGTCCAATAATCCTTGAAAGATGAGAGAGACGTATCTCCCTCATTCAGTCCAAGGAGTTTAGTTCGGTGGATTGACAGAGTTTATAATCATCAACAATACAAAGACACACTTGTGGGCTTTGAGATCAGATATGTTATCCACTTACCAATTGTTTTGTCTTTGTCATCTAGATTCAAGAGTTTTGGAAAGAATGAAAAGTTCCTATACTTTAAAAAAAATTTATATTGTGAACGTCGTGGTTTTTTTTTTAATTTTTGTGGCGCTTATCGAATATTTTTTTTCTTTAGGTTGAAAATTATTTGACATTTGAAGCGAAATGAGATGAGTAAAATTGGTAATAAAGTAGACAAAAGCGGGACAAGGAAGGCACTTGACTGTTATTTGAGTACTCTTATCGAAATCTACACCTAGAGTTTTAGTCTAAATATGAAGTTCCTTACTACCAATTTCGTCAAATGTTCAATCAAATCATGTGATAGTTCCACTGATTCATTCCCATTAATTTACAAGAACTGCAATCTAATACAAGAAGAACAAGATTTCCAACCTGAGTTTATTGCCAACATTTTGGATCGTTTAGAATGGTCTGCCGTGCTGAAAGTTGCTGCTGATTTGGGTAACACTTCATTACCACCTGTTAAACCTGAAAACTTGGATTTACAAGACGAGGAAGTTTCATTACCCCTATTGAAAGATTTGCACAGTTTGTTGATTGAGACCACTATAACTGAAGGTGAGATGCATTGTAAGAATTGTCAGCATATCTATTATATCAAGAACTCTATACCAAATTTCTTGTTACCACCACATTTGGCATGATTCCATCTTTGACATGGAACTGGATGGAATTGAAAAAGATAATTTAGGTAATACATGTACATTAGAACTATGGGAGACTGATTGTTACTAATGTAGTACTGGTATAACTCATTTGTACCTTGTTGTTTCATGTTGGTATTTGATCCACTCAAACTCCACCAATTTTGATACTTTCAACACCGTTTAAAAGCCCCTGACCTCCACTATACAATCCCATATACAATACTAACCATACCTGGTACATCATCTACCTATTTTAACTCTATAATGTCGCTCATCGACTTGCCCAGTCGGTTGTAACTTGTGGCCCTGCCAACCAAAATTAAAATTTAAAAAAAAAACCAGAACCGCGCTTGTAAAAAATGAGAAGAAATCAAAAAAATCAAATTTCATTTTTAGAACAAAACACTGCAAATTCACAATCAATTCAAGGGCATCTTTCACTATACCAATAAAGTAAAGTCAGTTAAAGAGAGTCATTGATACGCCAGTGTTAGAGAGAAGAATCAGTTACTTTTGCTTATATTCCATTTTCAAAGCATCCCTTTTACACATTATTAAGAACAAAGCAAAGCAAAGCGCGCCTCAAAGCCTCATTTATCAACAAGCCAAATTATCACAACATATACAACTCAGTTATCCAACTATGCTTCTGAAGACATTATTGAGCAGTACTTTGCTAGGTCTCTCCCTAGCAGCCACTGACGATGAGTTTTCCATTGTCGGTACCTGGTCTTCCAAATCCAACACTGTTTTCACAGGACCTGGTTTTTATGATCCAGTTGATGAATTATTGATTGAGCCTGCCCTTCCAGGTATTTCGTATTCTTTCACTGAAGACGGATATTATGAAGAGGCCTTGTATCGTGTCACTTCGAATAACAAGAACCATTCGTGTCCATCCGCTGTGTTGATCTATCAGCACGGTACTTATGAAGCGTTGGACAATTCGACATTGATCCTCACACCTATTGAGGTTGATGGTCGTCAATTGTTGAGTCAGCCATGTAAAGACGGTGGTGTCTCTACGTATTCTCGTTATTCCCAAAAGACTGTTTTCTTGCAACATGATGTCACTGTGGATGCTTATCATGGTCGTTACAAGTTGAGATTGTACGAATGGGACGGGAATCCAGTGCAACCATTGTATTTGGCCTATAGACCACCATTGATGTTGCCAACACAGACTATGAATCCAACTGTGGAGAATGCTGCTACTGCTACTGCTAGTGGGTCTGTTGCTACTGCTGCTGCTACTAGTTCTGCCCAGGGTAAATCCGTTAGACAAAGAATTAGAAGATCATTGGAGAACAAGAATAGAACCAATGCTGTGCGTAAGAACTCGTTTGACCATGATTTCTGGTGGTGGACCTCTATTGGATTAGTTTCCGCTGGGTCTCTCGGTTATTTTTTCCTTTAAAAACTGATCTCATCGTTTGGTCAACTATTATTATTATTTTAAGTACAATTTCTCATTGATTTTCATTATCTTTTTATAAGCAAATTATTACTTCTTGTTTTGTTGATAATAATTGTAGAATTAATATTGTCTCCATTTTTGTTGAGAATTCGCGTATATGAAATTCATACTTATCAATCATCACCAGACTTGAACCAACTAGATACTCTATATACCATAAGCCAAAGGATATACCACTATGCAAGGAGCCAGACCAAGAAACGGGCTGCCATTGCCTAACCAGATGAGACCGAAATCCACTGGGATGCTCACAACACCAATGAAGAAACTATTGGGTTACCTTTTCGTCCTATGTGTCTTTGGATACATTATTTATGAAGTTACTCCTAAACCACCAAAATTCGATACCGAGTATGAGATAGATAGACAAGCCGGGATCACCAAGATGAAAGAGGACGCTACATTGGCGAAGATCAATGCTGTTATTAGTAAGGATAAGGATGCCTCGCGTGGTGCCGGAGGTGTCAAGATTGATAACATGGTGGACGCTGTGGGTAATGTTCAAGTGGAGATGAACAAGAGAACACCAAGTGAGATTAATGAAGAAGTGGCTAGACTGGCAGGTGCCAAGCTCGTGGGGAAAGATCCTGTAACGGTTGATTCCTCCAAAATTGTCCAGTTGGGTCATGTTGCGCAGAGTACTACTGGGGAGAATGAAGAACTAGCTCGTAGAGTTAAGGCGAATTATGAAAAGGGCAAAGGAAAGATGGCTAAAGAGCTTGGTATCTCGGTGGAGGAACTTGATAAGTTGGTCGAAGGTGATGTTGAGACCATTGTTGGTACTGCTTAATTACTACTTGTATATTATTATATCAAATAACATATTATTTCTATAATTATATCTTCACACCATGATGATGGGCATCTTGACGCTCTTGCCAGACTGTTTTCCCACTACAACTACAAACCTGTTTATCATTCTCCCACACACCGGCAGATCTAGCCACTACTCCCGCCAGAGCACCTGAATTGACACCATGTTCCTCGTTTGTGATAATCATGGATCTCCCAATTAGTTCATGGATCCCCAATGGAGCAGTGAAGAAGTCCTGTCCTGAGAAAAGGGAGTCACCATTAGTTGGTGTCTCGACTTTGATAGCTGGGAATTTGTAGAATAAGGACCCGGTGGATAGTGCACCTTTGGAGATATCACCACTCGTACGGAAACTTGGATAATAAACCCCCTTTGGTAAACCGTTCAGTGTTATGTCGACTAATAAGTCCTTGTCACCAGTGGCGACAATTCTAGCAAGACCTTTCACAGGTGCTTCTCTATCAGCATTGTCAAAAGACTCTAGGATGGAAACAGCAGCAGAGTTTGGTTTCCCAGTACCTCTTATTATAGCGTCTTTCCCCGTAGCTTGGATCGCTTGGATGATATGGGAAGGTGGTGCTGAACCAGTGGCACTGACTCTTTGGTTTTGCAAGTCAATGTCGAAATGTGTTAGGTTGGGGACTTTGGAAAGAGCCTGTTTAACAGAGTCGACACAGCTTTGGCATGTGAGTTCAACGTTGTAGACGGTCTTGGAATCAGTTGTTAGTGAGGTAATTGGATAAGAGTATGTATAGATGGGTCACTCACTTCAAAGGACATGATTAATAAGATCTATTGAGTATATCTATTGTCTTGTTGTGTTGATACTAATCATTCTCAATGTCTTGATGGATCAACCTCGGACATTGTCTATTACTAATGATCAAACGATCAAACGACTGAAAGTCACGTGAGAAAAGAGGTGAAATAAAGACAGTTCCTTTACGTTGTAGGTAGTAGTAGTAATAATAGTATGGCAATGGCAATGGATCTGTGTGTGCTTGTAGTGGCATCTGTGTTCTGCTACTGTGCTGTTGGCGTGTGGTACAGCTGGTTCGAGGGAGAGGTGCTGCTAAGGTTGTTGTTGCAATGGGTGTGAAGGCATTGTGAGCTAATGAATCCATGGTGATATGATGATCCATTGATATCTACAATAGAATGTTCCATATCCTGGGATATCTGGTCACAATTAATGGTTTACAGGTCATCCTAGGTTCTGCTGGTGAAGTATATTGCGGGAATATGGCTGGATGTTTTTAATGATGAGCTTGATCTCTGCAATGCCCCAGATGGGGAAAGCTATCCATTGAATTTGCGGAGTGGACAAACAATATTGAAAGACCAAAGTAGTAGTACAATAATTGGAGAAGACAAAGACTACTACTACAAACAATACCAGTCGAAGTGGTAACTCGATGCCTGTGGAGTTGGAGACTCACTCCTCTTTCAACAGAACTTGTACCCATTCTAATGGCTGATTAATGGCACAAATCACACAGATCAACAACCATGAACTATGTTATAAAAAGATCTACTTCCGCATCTCCAAGAACCATAAATCCTTAGAAGCTTTCTCTATCCTCTTGGCTATCAACCATCATGCCCTTCAAAGAAAAACTCACCACAATAGACACAAACGTCACTGCTGTCGACACCAATACTTTCCAAATCGGCCAACAATCCACACTCAACGAAGAGGATCTCAAACTAATCGAACATGGCTACAACCCTGAACTCAAGCGTAACTTCTCCATCCTCTCCCTCTTAGGCGTCGGATTTGGGCTAACAAACTCATGGTTCACCATCACGATCTCTTTGGTCACAGGGATAGCATCCGGTGGACCCATGCTAGTCATCTATGGCATATGCATCATCGCTTTCATCTCCTCATTCGTTGCAATCTCATTATCTGAACTCATCTCTGCTTTCCCTGAAAACTCGGGTGGTCAATACTATTGGACGTTCCAATTGGCTCCCAAGAAGTACAAGAGATTCTTAGCTTACTTATGTGGCTCGTATGGTTGGTTTGGTGCTTTGTTGACCACGACATCGGTAAACATATCAACGGCTTCTTGTATCGTGGGACTCTATGTCTTGGGCACAGGTGATCCACAACTTGAACCAAAGAAATGGCAAGTGTTTTTATGCTCTGAACTGTTGAACGCTTTCATAATGCTGTTCAACATGTGGGAAAAACCATTACCTTACTTCACCTCATATGCGCTCTACATGTCCCTTGCATCGTTCGTCATAATCACAATGACAGTACTCATAGCTGCCAGGGGTCATTATCAAGAGCCTGCTTTCGTCTTTACAAAATTCGATAATAATACAGGATGGTCCTCACCGGCTATAGCGTTCTTTGTCGGGCTAATCAATCCAGCTTGGTCATTTGCATGTCTTGATAGTGTTACGCATATGGCTGAAGAGATACATCAACCCGAGAGGAAGATCCCCATTGCGATCTTGGGGACAGTAATTATTGGATTCATCACCTCACTCGTCTATTCAATCTCAATGTTCTTCTCCATAAGAAACTTGGATACCATCGTCTCCTCGAAAACTGGGTTCCCCATATTGGATATCTATTTCCAAGCTTTACAGAGCAGACAAGGTGCATTGTTTCTAGGTTCATTAATCGTCCTCACCGCGTTTGGATGTACCATTTCTTGTCAAACTTGGCAAGCTCGTCTATGTTGGTCATTCTCTAGAGACTCTGGATTACCAGGCTCAAGATATTGGTCAGTGGTGAATAAGACTACAAATATCCCAATCAATGCCAATATGTTTTCATGTTTTGGTTGTGCCATACTTGGTTGTATCTATATGGGTTCCACCACGGCTTTCAATTCAATGATCTCAAGTACAATCACTTTCCTATTACTTTCATACTCAATACCAATCATCTGCTTTTTGCTTAAGGGAAGAAATAGCATTAAGCATGGTCCTTTTTGGCTGGGCCCCTTGGGGATGATAGCCAATGTTGTTACATTAGGATGGACTCTATTCGCTCTAGTGTTTTTCTGTTTCCCAGTTACAGTACCAGTAGAGACTGGTTCAATGAACTATACTGCAGCTGTACTTGGAGGTATGACTTTATACTCCATCATTTATTGGGTCCTACGTGGTAAGAAGGTATTTGCAAAGAATCATGACATTGAAGAGGAGATGGAACAAGACTTGCTCAAGTAGTTTAAAACTCATTAGTTATATAAGTGTATATGAATAAACTGCTATAACGTACAACTTTAGTGCTATGGGATCTAGACTGAAACGAGAGATTGTGGTTAAGGTATAAGCCCCCTCGTAGCAACATGAAACTTTTCTGAGACACTCATAGGTACTTCAAAAAGCCTTCTAGACGTTAGATATTCGATAGATCAAAATGGCACTTGATGCACTTCCACTTCACGCTTCACCACTCCCATTTTGAAGTTAAAACGTTATTTAGCATACTTTAGACTTAGAGTCCGGGTAAGTTCAAGTCACGTGCTTCTCACGTGACCTTCCCAAAACGAGTCTGGGCTCATAACCATTACCTCTTTGGGATATATTCCTAAAACAGATATTAAAATTTTCACCACCATTACCTCTTTGGGATATATTCCTAAAACAGATATTAAAATTTTCACCAGTTGGCTACAAGCTCAAAGATTCAAAAGAGTTCATAAGTTGAAGCTCTAGAGGGCCACGGTACGTACTATTGCAGTAGCAGCAAGAGTTCTTACGGATCTGATACACACAGATCTAAGCCGATCAATAGAATGATTAACTTGATCAACGTAGCGACGCATACAGGTATACTAATATAGTTTCAATAGTACAGTAACTTAATAAAGATCACTTGAGTTGGCAAAAAAAAACAGATTGCAGCACCTGAGTTTCGCATATGGTCTCCCACTACACTACTCGGTCAGGCTCTTAGCAGCTTAACTACAGTTGATCGGACGGGAAACGGTGCTTTCTGCTAGATATGGCCGCAACCGGTAGACTAACAAACTTTTCAGGCTTTGTGCTGGAATGATTAGTCAGCATTCAAGTCCCGCAACTAAAGCCCTAATAGAGATAAGCCTGGTCCAATTAACTCCATAGATAGCTCCTACGCGATATATATAATAGAATTTGATACTAATATTGAGCTGTGTACAATATTCAATATATATATATATTTATGTACATGCGCTGCACTAGACTTTTGAAAAAGTTCAGTAAAATTGTTTACGTCGACAAACTGTATAGATCGATCTTTTGACATTTTAAAAAGTTGGATATCAGCACAATTGAAGGCTTTTCAACGTCATTACTGAAGTCTGCATTGCTGGTTATAGCTTTATTTCATACATTACTGCTGCGGTGTAATACATTGTGTTGCACAAATACTTTTAATCACGTGCCGTTACTCGTGACTTCAAATAAGATTAACACCGAGGACCGGGAACACCGAACAAACTCCGAACGTACACAAAATCATAGGCTCTACAGAGTATTTTAAATTTTTGTGGTCGATCGACTATCGATAGCTCTAGAATTTTGGGGGTCTACAGGATTCCCACATGTGTACTGAAGGGGTACCCCCTTGTGACGAATGCAAGTGCAGTGTAGGTTTTGATGTTCTGTATACTTTGGAGGCCCGGGAGTAGGTGGATAAGAATCGTAGGAGCGCCAGGAATCGAAAGCAGTAGTT